>JAODAL010071291.1:0-15579 GCA_025379985.1 Phyllomedusa bahiana
TCATCACCACCAATTTAATCATCATCACCCCCCCACTTCTTCATCTCATCATAAACCACCAAACATAATCTTTTATCATCACCACCACATCATCATCATCACTGCCACATCATCATCAACACCACAAATCTCATCACTGTACATCAAAAACGCCAAAATCATCATCATCCCCTATGTCTTTTATAAATCATCACCACCACATTCATCTTAAACCAATACCGATATATCACCCAACATAAACCCCCAAAATTTCATCATTGTCATCACCGCCCCATCCCATTTTTAAACAGGTCAACCCAGGGCTGTGGAGTGGGTTTGGCTTTTTTGGGCGGGAGTCGGAGTGGTCATAAATGGCCCGAATAAAAACTACAAAATTTTTAAAAATAAGTTGTCCAGTTAGTTGATCAAAGAGCAAGGGGAAATTTGGGTCCAGCCATTTTCTGCTGCTCCCATATTTTCAGCCTTTCACTGAGAGTGTAATGATGCCTGGAGGGGGCCCAAAGCCCCCTCCCCCAGGGGAAAGTTTCCCGGGCTCCCAGGGAAAACCCGATTTCAGCAAAAGGGTTTCCCAACCTGCTTTAAAAGAAGTAAAGATCAACCTTTCTTTAAACCTGACTGTGGCGGGAGGAAATTCCTTTATCCCCTGACATTTTAGGATTTTTGCCCTGGGGGTTCACCGCTTTCCCCCCAAACCCCAATTTATTTTGAAGGGGCCCGTTCTTTCCCGGAAAAATGAGGTCAATGTGAGGCGGGTGTGCAGGATTGATGGGGGGGGAAACTTTTTTCAAAACCAAATTTCCAGAGACTCCACAAATGTTCCTGCAGGTTTTTTTCTTTTTTTACAATTTTTTTGTGTTCAAAAAGCCCTTTTCCAATAAATATATTTTAAAAGAAAACCCAAAAGGGGTTTAAAAATTTTTTTTAAAATTTGTGACTTTAAAGGTTCCAAAATCTCTCCTTTCCAAATTTTCAAGCTTTGTACGGGGCTACTGTAATTTTATTACAGTCATTTTACACCCTTATAAAAAATTTTTATTTGAAAGAATTTAGCCTCTTATTTTTTGCAGTTTTTTTCCCTTTTAAACCTGCATTGTTATTTGGTTTTGCCCCAAAAAATTTAAATATTTAAAATTTTTTTTATTGTTTTAGTATTTGGAAAAATCCCCCTTTTGGGCTTTAGTTTCTGCCTGAATCCTTCGGCCCTCTGGATCAGTTTCAAGCAGGTCTTGACCAAAATCTGCCCCCCAGGCCCTCTTTTTACACTTTCCCAAATTTTTGGTGCAGATTTTAACTTAAAATCCCTTTTTACGTTTTTCTTCAACCCCAAAACCCACAAGTTTCAAAGATCAAAAAAATTTTTCCCCCTTTTGCTTGTCGTGTCTTTCAAACCAAAAATAGCTTTGATTATTGTTTCAAAAGGTGTAAAACAGCTGGATGTTCCCCATTTTTACGTAAATTTTTCACTTAAACATGCCCGGGTATGAGGGAGTCGGGAGGGGAAAGGTTTTGGGGAAAATTTGGGCGTCGGGGGAGGGGGGTTTTTGGCTTCCCCCCCCTCCAAAACCCCTGAGTTAACTTCATAAAAATTTTTGGGAAGATTTCCTTTTATGAAACGTTTTCGGGCCCCCTTTAAAAGGCGCGGCTTTGTTTTTCCATTGTAGGGGTTTTACGATGCAGGAACTAAAAAATTTTTTTTTTTAATTATTTTTGCGATTTTAATTAGTTTTTTTTAAAGGACCCTTTTTGGGACTACCCACTTTTTTCTTTAGGGGCACTATATGGCCAGTTTTTTTTAAGTTTACCTAAAACTGCAGGGGCAGAATTTTTTAAGTTTTTGGGCCCCTTTTAAAATGTTTTTTCATCGAGGAAACTATATTTTGCCCCTATAAAATAATGTTATCTAGAAACTGGTGGGGGTTTTAATTTGGGTGCTTTTTTGGGGAAATGTTATGGGTTCATTTTATATTTATTTATTTTGGGATATGTAACAATGTTACCCTACACTGAAAGGGGGTTTTAAATTTAGGACTTTTTTGGTATGTTATGTTTTCTTTTTAATAGTACTTTGTTGGGCAAATTAAAACAATTTTTACCTATACTGTATGGGGGCTTTTATTTAAAGGCATTTCCCATGGAAACTATTACGAGTCCATTTTATGAAAAAGGGGGAAAAACCTTCTTTGGGAGAGCCCATCCCCCAGGAAAGTTTATTCCCCTTTCTGACCATTTCCTTTGCCCCCCAACCCAGCCAGAAAAAAACCCCCCGCTTTTTTTTTCCCCTCTGCATAAAAAACCCCCGAAACTCTGTATTTTAGATGGGGATATTTCCCGGGCTAATATCCCTTTTGCTTCTTAAAGATTCAGTGAATCAAAAGAAAATTGGGGTTTTGGGTTACATCCAATAAGGGCGCTTGAGCTTCCCACCACCTTTTCCCCATAATGCCTTGTGATTTCTTTTGGATGTTAAACGGGGCCCAGTGTTTTAAAATTTTAAACGAACACGGGTTTTGGTGTTTTGTTTGGGCACTTTTCGGGAAATTTTTTAATGTGTTCACTGTTATTAAACTTTGGCACTATGTAATAATAATTCTGTACTACAAGGGGGTGTTATTTATACAAGGTATTGTACTTTTATGTGTTCATTGTTTGGTACTGTGTTAACACAATATGTAATAATGCTGCCTAGCAGTGTATAGTGATATTATGTGGGCACTATATGGCACTTTTATTTGTTCACTGTGTTGGTTCTCTGTAGTAATGTTACCCCAATGTATGGTTTTTAATGTTTTAAGGGACTATATGACTTTGGGCATGTGTTCTTTTTTAGTACTACATGGGTCAGACATATTGAAAATAAGCCACTTTCACAGCGATCTGGCTGTGGCTTTCCCTTCTCTCCCTATTGAAAACACATGCACCCCCGGCTGAGCTGAGCGTGCATGTATACGGGAGAGTCAGCATAAACAGCTGTTATTCCAACAAGCCGGGCACCATACATCAATTCCCAATCGTTGTTGTTTGTTTTGCCACACAGGACATATTATCAACAGTGCTGGCTTCAGATTCCACCCAAATCTGAGCACTTCGATTCAGTTCATGTTATCGTTTTTTGACAAAATTAAAAAAAAAAATTGCCTTTGAATTAGGGTTTTTTTTTTATATTTTACTGGTTTTGAATGGGTCAATGTACCCCCCCCCGGTGTTTTCCCCGGTCCTGCATTGTTGTCTTTCCCAAATTTGTCCCTTTCACTGAACGTCTTTACCGGCCAACCCCTTTCATTAGTGTGAGGGCGGGTCTGAAAGTGACGGGGAGTGGGAAAGGAAAATTCGGCGACAGCCCCAGACCAGAAGTGCAGAGAAATTGGGTAAATTTAAATCCTCTAAAACACAGTAAAAAAACAAAAACCCTTAAATTTTAAATTTTTAAAAAAGGGTTTTTGATGATGATTATGGTCCGGGTTTGGGGTAGGTTTAGGGTGCTTTTTTTGGTCAAAGGAAAAAGGGTTTTTGGGGGAAATTTTAAAGGGCAAATTTTTTGGGAAGGGGGTTTTTTGGGGTTTGAGTGGGCTGTAAGGTCAGGTTTTGGGCTAAAGGGTGAGGGGAAAAGGTTATGGTCAGGATTAGGGGAAAAAAAAGGGGTGTGTGATGGCTATGATCAGGATTAGGGCTAGGGTTAGGGTCAGAGTGATGGCTATGATCAGGATTAGGGCTAGGGTTAGGGTGACTGTAAAGTCAGGATTAGGGCTACAGTGTGGGTGATGGTTATGGTCAGGATTAGGGGTTTGGTTTTGGGGTTTGGGTGACTGTTAAAGGGCGGGTTAGGGGTAAATTTATGGTTTTTGGTCGGAAATTTGGGCTAGGTTTAAGGGTTTTGATTTTTCTGTTTAAAATCAGGGTTGGGCTACGTTAGGTTTGGGTGATGGGTTTTGGTTTAGGGAAATTTTGGGTAGGTTTAGGATGGGGGTACCCGTAAGGCGGATTTGGGCTAAAGGGTTTTGGGTGACTGTAAAGTCCCTGATTAAGGGGTAGGGGGAAATGGAGGGGTTTGGGCGGAAAAATTTGGGGTAGGTTTAAAGGGGAAGAGGATGGGGTTTTGGTCAGGGTTTGGGGTAGTTTTAGAGTTGGGTACCCGTTAAGATCAGGATTAGGGTTAGGGTGATAGTTATGGGGCGGAATTTGGGTAGGGGGTTGAGGGGAATAGTTATGGTCAGAATTTTTGGCCCAAAATTTTTGGGTGTTGTGATGGCTATGATCAGGATTAGGGCTAGGGTTAGGGTGACTGTAAGGTCCGGAAAGGGCTACATTTGGGTGATGGTTTTGGGAAAGGTTAGGGCTAGGGTTTTGGGTTTGGGTGGAAATGTTAAGGTCAGGATAGGGTGAAGGGTTTTGGGCAAATTTGGGCAAGGGGTTTGGGTTTGAGAGTTTAAAGTCAGGATTAAGCCAGAGTTAGGGGTTTTGGGGGATTGGGTTTTGGTCAGAAATTTTGCTAGGTTTTAGGATGAGGGTAACTGTAAGGTCAGGAAATTTGGGCCCAGGGTTAAAGGGGACTGGGGAAGGTCAAAATTAGGGTTTGGGTAAGGGTTTATGCGATGGTCAGGATTAGGGGAAAGGTTTTGGGGTTTGGGGTGCTGTTAAGGGTCAGGGTTAAAGGGGTTTGGTGAAGGTTTTTGGTCAAAGGGTTAGGGCAAAAGGTTTTGGGGAAAGTAAAATCCCGGGTTAGGGCTAGGGGGACTGGGAAAATAAAGGTTTTGGACTAGGGTGAGGGTGAAAGGTTTTTGGTCAGGGTTAGGGCTAGGGGTTTTAAGGTCAGAGTTTTTGGCTAAGGTCCCCGGATTAGGGCCCAGGTTTTTGGGCAAGTGATGGCTAAAGGCCCGGATTTGGGCTAAAGGGTTTGATTAGGGTGACTGTTAAGATCAGGATTAGGGTTTTGGGGGGTAGTTTTTTGGGGCAGGGTTTGGGTAGGGGGAGGGGGAATATTATGGGGCAGGATTAAAGGGGTAAAAATTTTGGGTGAGTGTGTTTGGTTTTGATCAGGATTTGGGCTAAGGGGTTAAAAGGGGGACTGTAAAATTTAGGATTAGGGCTACAGTGTGGGTGATGGGTTTTGGTCAGGATTTGGGTAGTTTAGGGTTTTGGGTTACTGTTAAGGTTTAGGATTTTTGGTTTTTGGGGGGGATTTGGGTTTTTGGGCGGATTTGGGAGGTTTAAAGGGGTTAAAGGGGGTGACTGTTAAAATCAGGATTTGAGCCAGAGTTTTGGTTTTTTGGGGATGGTTAAGGGGGCAGAAATTTGGGCTTGTTTTGGTGAGGGGGAAAAAATTAAGGTCAGGGGTTTGGGGTTGGGTTAAAAGGTTTTCTGTTTTTCGGATTTGGGATAAAGGGTTTTTGGGTGATGGCCGGCAGGATTAGGGGAAGGTTTTTTGGGTTGGGGGACTGTTTAAGAACGGAAAGGGGTTAGGGTGATGGTTATGGTCAGAATTAGGGCTAGGTTTAGGGTGACTGTAAGGTCAGGATTAGGGCTAGGGTGACTGTAAAATCAGGATTAGGACTAGGGTGAGGGTGATGGTTATGGTCAGGATTAGGGCTAGGTTTATGGTCAGAGTGATGGCTATGGTCAGGATTAGGGCTAGGTTTAGGGTCAGAGTGATGGCTATGGTCAGGATTAGGGCTAGGTTTAGGGTCAGAGTGATGGCTATGGTCAGGAATTTTTTTCTAGGGTTAGGGGTTTACTTTTAAAGGGCGGATTAGGGCTACAGGTTTTTGGGGGTTTGGGTTAAAGGTCAGGTTTGGGTTGGGTTTGGGTTTGGGGGGAAATGTTAAAGTTCAGGGGGTTTGGGGTTTGGGTGTTTGGTTTTTGGCGGTTTAGGGCTTTGGTTTTTGGGTTTTGAGTGAACCCGTTAAGGCAGGGTTAGGCCTTTGAGTTTGGTTAGGGTGGGTGGGTTATGGTCCGAAATTAGGGGTTGGGTTTTGGGAGGGTAACTGTAAAGGGCAATTAGGGCTAGGGTTTTGGGGGACTTTTAAATTTATTTATTAGGGCAAAGGGGAGGGGGGTGGGTTTTGGTCTGTTTTGGGTAAAGGGTTTAGGGTGAGAGTGATGGCTATGGTCAGGATTAGGGCTAGGGTTAGGGTGACTGTAAGGTCAGAATTAAGGCTAGGGTGAGGGTAATAGTTTTTGGTCCCGGGTTTGGGCTAAATTTTGGGTGAGTGTGAAGGGGGTATGGGTTTAGGATTAGGGCTAGGGTTTTGGGGACTGTAAGGGCCAGGAATTTTGGGTAAAAAGGTGGGGGTTGGGTTTTTGGGCCCGAATTAGGCCAAGGGTTTTGGGTTTAGGGTGCTGAAAAAGGGCAAATTAGGGGGTTTGGGTGATGGTTTTAAAGGTAAAGGGTTGGGGGAGGTTTTTGAGTTAGAGTGACTGTTAAGGCAGGGTTAAGCCCGGTTAGGGTTTGGGTGATTTGGGTTTTGGGCAGAAATTTGGGCTAGGGTTTTGGGTGAAAGGGGAACCGTAAGGTCGGTTAAAGGGTAGGGTTAAGGTTTTCTGTAAGGAAGGATTTGGGTTAGGGTAAGGGGGGTTTGGGTATGGTCAGGTTTTGGGGAAGGTTTTGGGGTTTGGGGACTGTTAAGTTTAGGAATTTGGGGTTTGGGGGGGTGGTTATTTGGGCGGATTAAAGGGTAGGGTTTTGGGTTACTGTAAAAAAAGATTAGGGCTAGGGTACAGTAAAATCAGGAATTTTTGGGTTGGGTTGGGGGGTGAAGGTTATGGTTTAGGATTAAAGGGAAAATTTTGGGTCAGAGTGATGGCCTATGGTCAAATTAGGGTTGGGGTTTTGGGGCAGGGGTGATGGGGTATGGTTTGGAAATTAGGGCTAGGTTAAAGGGGAGAGTGATGGGTAAAGGTCCCGGATTAGGGCTAGGTTTAGGGTTAGGGTGACTGTTAAGGTCAGGATTAGGTTTAGGGTTATGGGAAGGGTCAGGTTTTGGGCTAGGGTTTTTGGTTTTTGGGGACTGTTAAGGGCAGGAATTTTGGGGGGGGTAGAGTTTGGGTTATGGTGATGGTTTTGGTCAGAATTTTGGGGTAGGTTTAAAAGGGTGAGGGAAAAAAGTAAGGTCAGAAAAGGGTAGGGTTAGGGTAATTTTAAGGTCAGGTTGGGGCAAAGGGGGAGGGGGGGTTTGGTTTTTGGTCAGGATTAGGTTTTGGTTTTGGGGAGTGATGGGTGTTTTGGGCAGGGTTGGGCTAGGTTTGGGTTTTGGGTGGGTGTTAAGGTCAGGATTTGGGGGAAAAGGGGTTAAGGGGCAGGGTTAGGGCTTGGTTTTTGGGGTCAGAGTGAAAAATTTGGATTAAAGATGCCCCAAACCTGTTTTTTTTTTTTTTTACAATTTTTTTCAAACCAAAAGGGGTTTGATTGAAAAAACTCCATCATTCCCGGTCTAAAAAGTTATTTTTGAAAACCCCAAAACTTTAAAAACACTGAAAAAAAGGGACTGCTCCCCAAAGGTCACCTTAAAAAAAAGGGGGGGGGTTTTTAACTGACGCTGTGGTCCCTTATTGTGTCAGGACCTGGGCCCACTGGAGAATCCTCTGGTCATCTGATCGGCCAAACAGATTTCCCGGTTTACAGTGGCCAAAAAAAGAAAATTTTGCAGCGCCCGAGCTGTCCCCTAAGGTTACTGCCCGTTTTTCCCCGACCCCCTCCCTCACTTTTGAGGCTTTTTTTTTTCACAGGGTCCCATAAAAACCCAAAATCATTAAAATTTTCACTTTAAAAAAAAATCAAGTTTTTTTTAAAAACATTCTAAAAATTTAAAAAATTTTTTTTCTTTTTGGGGTTTGGGGCTGTGTAAGGGCTTTCTATTTGGAGTTTTGATTGTTATTATTATTTTTTTGATTGTTTTTAAAGGGGGCCCGCTCCTGGACTGCGGGACGCACTTTTGTTTGCCTGCCCGGGTTTCCCCGGGCCCTTACCTCTCCCCGCTCCTGCTCCGCTTGTTTCCCCGGTTTCTGCGATTTCACAAACTTAAAGGCCCCGGGGTTTCCCCGGGGGCCCCGAGAAAATTTTTAGGGCCACACCCACTGAAATTTTATACTCATCAAGGCCCCCCTTTATTACCTCATTTTCCCCCCAAAAGGTTTTTTTCCAGTTGCAAATAGTGAGGTTTGGTATTTGTTTAGATTTTTTCGTGCTTTGACCCCCCGCCCGAACATTGACCTTGTTTTCCTTCCGCCTGCCCTGACCTTTCTGCTTGGACCTGACTATGCCCCCCCCTGACCCCCTTTTTAAACCCGGCACCCCAGCCGCCCCCTGAGTTTCCCCTCGGGGGGCAAAAATGGAGTTTCCCCCGAGCAAGCCCAACCCCGCCTTTTGGGAGGCCTGGAAGTGGGGGGGGCTCCCCTTTGCCCCCCTCCCTGGCCGGGGGTCAAACCATTTTCCTCCAGTGACCTTTCCCCCATCCCCCAAATTCCCGAAAATTATCCCTTTTTTACTTATACGATTTTTTTTAGGGGTGATTTTTTATTTTTTAATTCAAACCCTATGGATTTACATAAAAATAATAATTAACATAATAATGTTATAGATTGGATCCTTATGTTTGGGTTTGCAATATCCCCTTTTGTGTTATTTTTTTTAGGTTTTTTTTTAGGGGTTAAAGGGGTTTTTTTATTTGATTTTTATTTATTTTTTAAATTTATTTTAAAATTTTTTTTTTTTTATTTGTTTTTATATTATTTTTTGTCCCCCTTAGGGGGCCAGACTTTGCATCGCTTTTTCAAACACAATAAAAATATCAGCAAAAACCCTTTCCCCTGCCAGGGAAGATAGGTTTTTTGGGGAAAAACATTTTTTTTTTTTTAAACCCCTTTAAAAGCCAGGGCCCCTAATTTTTTTATTTTTTTGACGTTCATTTGTCCCTCCTCGCCTTTTCCCGGGGACTTCCTCCTTTTTTATTTTCCCCCCCCACAAAGACTTTTGAGGGCTTTTATTTTTCAGGACAAGGGTTTTACTTTCTAAAGGTTTTTTTTCATATTACCATAGAAAATTTTTCAAAATTTTTAAGTCCCTTTTAAAAAGTGTAAAAAAAAAAAAAATACTTTTTCCCTGTTTTTTGCCCTTAAACTGGAAGTGGGGAAATCGGAAAACAAGGCAAAGGGTGGAAGCCCCGGGAAACCCCCAGGAGCCCCGGGTTTTAAACCCCGGGGGGGTAGATCGCGTGAGGAACGGTGCGCGGCCCCCCATTTCCATTGATTTTTCTGTTAAAAAGAATATCAGCTAACACCCGCAAGATCCAAATGTAAAGCCCTTTTCCGGGCTTTAAAACTTACTCAACGCCCAAAGTTGGTAAGGGGTTAAATACATGATAATTTGGGTTCTTTTGGACACTTTTTATTTAAAAAATGAAAAAGGCCCCTTTATCAAAACAAAAACGACCCAATCCAATGGGGAACCCCCACCTATAAGTTACCTCTGTTGTTGTCGTTCAGGGCCTCCAATTTCCGGGAGGAAAGATTTTCCCGCTACAAACCCACTCCTTTAAATTTAAAAACCTTTGGGCGGTTATCGAAGTGCCAAAAAAACCCAAAATGGGGGCAACCAATCACCATGCCAAAAAAAAAACAAAAAAAAAAAAAAAAAAAAAAAAGAGTCTGAAAACAAAGTTTGGTCTGCACATCCAATGCAGAATTTTTCAGACCCAAAATTTGTTTTTTTTGCGATCCCCTTGATCACTTTTATAATAAATTAGGAAATTTTCGTTGTATTTTTCTATGTATTTATACGTTTAAAAGGAGCCCATTGATTCTCTCTGTGGCAAAGCCAAATAGGCTCCTGTATATGGCAGACCTGGAGTCCATTATTTGGCCTTCGACTGCCATGCCAACTATGGGCACCCTGAATTGCCCAGGGGTGATGGAGAGGGAGCCCCCTCCCTCTGCAAACCACTTAGATGCCACGGACATTACTGACCGCGACATCTAGGGGATTAAATAGCCGGGATCAGAGCTAGCTCCGTTCCCAGCCGCTGCATCAGGAGCCCGGCTTGCCAACACTCCCTATTGGTGGCACAGCTTACACTACCCTCATTAGCTAAAGATCAGAAAGGGAAGATCTCTCCTTAGGGAGAGCGCCATATAGTTGCCTTAAAACTCCACGAAGCATCTGCATATCACAAGACATTATGGGAAAGGAGCTGAGAAGCTCAAGCACCCTCTATTGGATGTAAAAAATCCTCAATTTGCTTTTGCCACAAAAAGCAAATTGTGGATTTGTTACATCCAATAGAGGGCGCTTGAGTTTCCAGCTTCTTTCCATGCCTTTCTCCAACCTTTTTTTTTGCTTTTTTTTTTCCTTCTTTTTTTTTTTTTTTTCTCCCAACCTATTTATGTCAGACGCTTTTGGCTCCAAATGTTCGGGAGGCAGCTTTTTTTTTTTTTTTTTCTTCTTTTTTTTTGAGTAGTTCTAATTTTCCCTTACAACTCACCGGGTCATCTTTTTTTAAAACGATCTCTCTTCCCATTGGTTAAAAACCTATTCATTGAACAACATAGCAATCGAGTAGCTCTATCTTCTATTGGGCAGGTTGAATCTCCCGCTACTTCTTCTCCACCAATGAGTTCATTCTTAACCAGGGTCCTCAGTTTTAAATGTTTTTATAGGTTCTCCTTACAACTTTTACCTTTTTAAACAAGAATTTAATTGGTTAGAATATATTAACTAATCTTTTGTGTGTGTTTTTTAGTATATAAAATTATGACCATTTCTCTTTTATTGAATGTGATTTTATAGCATCTGAGGAAGTGCTTGCAAACACGAAAACGCGTTATGCTAAAATGTAATTTTAATGGAATAAAAATCAACATTTATCCTATGTTGCACCGCACGAGGATTTATTTTAGTAGACGAGCGCCCGGTCCTGTATTTTTTATTTTCTGCTTTTATATCTTTCCATGCCTTGTGATAGTTAAAGATCAGTAATAGTAGCGCAACAATATCTGTCATGTAACAATTCTTCATCATATGATGTTTCATTCTCAACTTAGACAAGACTCTCGCCTCAGAATTCTGCCGCCTTCCTTTCATCAGGGAGCAATGCATTGTGGGAGCTCAAAAAGCAAAAATTGAGGATTTGTTACATCCAATAGAGGGCGCTTGAGCTTCTCAGCTCCTTTCCCATTATGCCTTGTGATAGCTAAAGATCAGTAATAGTAGCGCAACAATATCTGTCATGTAAAAAATTCTTCTTTATATGTGTTTCATTCTCAACTTAGACAAGACTCTGCCTTCAGAATTCTGCTGCCTTCCTTTCATCAGGGAGCAATGCATTGTGGGAGCTCACATGTCAGGCCGAGGGGAGGAGCCAAATGACAAGCACATCCCAGGAAGTCACAAGCAGGTTTTTTTACTTTCACTTTGGGCAGAAACAGAGAAGAAAAAGACCTGTCATTTAAATTCAGTACAAAGTCGGCCAATGAAAGTATTTACAAAGTTACTCCTTCGCTTGTGAAGATTCTAACTGTGGAATGTTGCCCAGATGTGGAGTTCCCCTTTAAGATTCTATATAGATATTTATATGTTCTGGGTAATATTAATTTGCTGTGAGCTGATGCTGAAGCTCCCTAACCCCCTGGATGTGATTAAAGGATTGAGGAGATTGTTTAATGTGCGTGACGCCGTGGTTAGCTATAATTACACTGCTTTATTTCCTAACATTTGCTATGAAAAGTTCCAAGGATGAAGCGTCCCGCTGCGTCTCATCCAGGCGGCCGTCGGGTCCTGCATTGACTCCTTTGCTACAGAAGAAATGAAAGCTTAATTGTTCCTCGCTGCTGAGAGTCTGTTCATCCGAAACTGTGTATAAATAGCGTTAATTGTACAGTATTGGAGGCGACTGCATCGAGGGCGACAATTAGAAGCAAGAGCGGAGAGCACGGGAAGGTGGATTTCACTGGGGCTGTGATTAAACATGGCCGTCATAGGCTGCGGTGCCTACGAGGAGGTGATCCCCGGAGAATTGGATTCTGTTTCTAAGCTGGAACCTGGAGGCTTAAGGGTGAAAAGTTCAGAGACGAACCTAGAAAGGCCCGAGGAGGCCACAATGGATGAGGGTCAGAGGCGTCTTAACAGAATTATGGGCCCCTGGGCATAGCACTGCAGTGGGCCCTGCCCATACTTGGCCATACCTCGAGCCCCCCCTCAAACACACCCATATTATGACACCACTTATGTCTGGACACCGGCAGCCTACAAGACTATTTGGCAGGGCAGGGAGCCTTTGGCTCCCTTCTCCACCATGGTTTTTAACTGTTTGCACATCCTAAAAACACACAAACAGTTAAATAAGCAAAGCCAACCAAGGGATCCTGGGTATGTTTCTTGTATTCCTGGGACATACATAGACCACCTGGGGCCCCTATACTTCTAAGGCCCCCGGGCAACCGCCTAGTGTGCCCAATGGAAAAGATGGCCCTTATGAGGGCTGCAGAGAATTACTCTCACTGGATGGATACCGTGGCGATGGCTGCCCATAGTATTGTCAGGGACCTGCTGTACTAGGAAAGGTGTGCAACGTCCCAGCAAGGACTGAGATGGGCCGATCATGGTAACAAACCCTCAGCTGTCCACCTCCAGCAGTCATTTGTCTCTAACACGGTGCTTATCATCTCCATCCGTCTTCTCAATGAAAAACGTATATAGAAAGTGGGTTTAATGCAGTCAGAAAACATGCAAAGTACATGAACATTAACACAAAGTGAAGCCCTCAAAGCCTTCTCCACAGTCCTCAGCACGGCTCCACTCTCCATAGTCCTCAGCATAGCTCCACTCTCCACAGTCCTCAGCATAGCTCCATTCTCCACAGTCCTCAGCACGGCTCCACTCTCCACAGTCCTCAGCATGGCTCCACTCTCCACAGTCCTCAGCATGGCTCCACTCTCCACAGTCCTCGGCATGGCTCCACTCTCCACAGTCCTCAGCACGGCTCCACTCTCCACAGTCCTCAGCATGGCTCCACTCTCCATAGTCCTCAGCATGGCTCCACTCTCCACAGTCCTCAGCATTGCTCCACTCTCCACAGTCCTCAGCAGCGCTCCACTCTCCACAGTCCTCAGCATGGCTCCACTCTCCATAGTCCTCAGCATGGCTCCACTCTCCACAGTCCTCAGCATAGCTCCACTCTCCACAGTCCTCAGCATAGCTCACTCTCCATAGTCCTCAGCATGGCTCCACTCTCCATAGTCCTCAGCATGGCTCCTCTCTCCACAGTCCTCAGCATGGCTCCACTCTCCATAGTCCTCAGCATGGCTCCACTCTACATAGTCCTCAGCATGGCTCCACTCTCCATAGTCCTCAGCATGGCTCCACTCTCCACAGTCCTCAGCATAGCTCCACTCTCCCATAGTCCTCAGCATGGCTCCACTCTCCACAGTCCTCAGCATAGCTCGACTCTCCACAGTCCTCAGCATGGCTCCACTCTCCACAGTCCTCAGCATAGCTCCACTCTCCACAGTCCTCAGCATGGCTCCACTCTCCATAGTCCTCAGCATGGCTCCACTCTCCACAGTCCTCAGCATAGCTCCACTTCCCTCAGTTCCCTGTATCTTTCCTCTTATTCTTGTCATTCTACGGGATGCCTCCACCAATGACCATGACTCCCACATACATTAAGCCCCTTCACATTTGTAGTTCCTATCTTGCACTATATCAGTGGGCCCCTTCTTCATCAGGGCCCATGACAAGAGTACTGCCCCTATGCTCAGTCCTTACTATTTAACCCCTGTCCTCAGTCCATAGCATTTTGCCCCTGTCCTCCATCTCTAGCATAGTTTCTACTCTCATTTGTATTCTACTCAGCATAGACAGTGGCGGGCAGAGCGGCAGCATATGGCCGCTGCCGCCATCACAAGCAAAACAAAGCGTAGTGCAAGAACCAGCTCACCTATATAGCGTTGCGCTGCATAGTCCTCAGTAGTAATCCGTGCTCAGACCGACACTCCAAGGGGTGCATCATATACAGCAGAAGAAAAGTCCAAGTGGTCGGCTCCAGAATAACTTAAAACTGGAAATTGTATTGAAAATTATGCAAAATATAGTGCAATAGCAAAAAGCATAAGATCAGAGGGGCAACGTTGCTATATTGTTGACATGTTTCAGGTGATGCAACGCCCTTAGTCGTAGCAAAAGTCAAATGAGTTGCTAACCTCTTTAAAGATGCAAGTAAAACCAATCAATAGACTAATTAAGAAGCAAATGGTTAACGCCTGGTATCCCACTCACCTGATGTATGACGTGGTACACAACATAAACGCGGGAGCAAGATGTAAAGTATGTCTCCAAGATTCAGCACCAGGTGTTAACCATGTGCTTGTTATTTAGTTTAGGAAGCCACCCCAGAAGCGGACCATTATATTAGAGGGTCCATTTCTGACAATAACCAGGATCTTCTTGGTACCTCTGGTGCATTAAGTATTGGACTAATAGTAAGAGGCGGTAAGTGTTAGCTTGGTGTGGCAAAAACCACTGCTGGCTGACACCAAGCCCCGGCAATAGTAATGGAGAGGCATCTGTCAGATACCTCCATTACTAACAACAGACTTAAATGGTAGAAAAATGCTGCAACAACACAAAAAAACACTTTATTTAAGTAAAAACTCTACAACTACAACCCTCTTTTATTAAAGAAATAGATCTAAGGCTGATCCGACATAGTCCACCAAATCCTACATAGTCCAAAAGTGAAATCTATAAATAAACGGAAACATTACACACATACATAGGCTGGATATCCTATCCAGCATCCAGAAAAGGTGGGTGATGCCCCAGTCAGAATGCTATCTAGCATGCAGGAAAGCTTTCCTGGTCAGATTGTGTATTGGTGGCATGTCGGTGAGTTGGAGATCAGGGCAGCTTTTGCATTGGAAGTGTGTCATTAAGCTGGAGGTCGGAGCGGCTTGTCCATTGGTTGCTTGTCGGTTTGCTGGAGGTCATGGTGAGCAACTTGTGTATTGGTGATGTCTTGCTGAAGGTCAGAGTAACGTGTATGTTGGTGATGTGTTACTGAGTTGGAAGTGGAAGCGGCTAATCTACTGGTGGTACGTTGGAGAGCTGGAGATAGCAGAAGCTTGTCTATTGGTGCTGTGCTAGTGAGCTAGAGATCAGAGCAGCATGTTGATTGGTGCTGTGTCGGTGAGCTGGAGGTCGGGGTAGTTTGTCCATTGGTGGAGTGTGTCGGTGAGCTGGAGGTTGGGTAGTTTATTCATTGTTGGAGTGTCATTGAGCTGGAGGTCGGGGTAGTTTGCCCATTGTTGGTGTGTCAGTGAGCTGGAGGTCGGAGCAGTTTGTTCATTGTTGGTGTGTCGGTGAGCTGGAGGTCGGGGTAGTTTGTCCATTGTTGGTGTGTCGGTGAGCTGGAGGTCGGGGTAGTTTGTCCATTGTTGGTGTGTCGGTGAGCTGGAGGTCGGGGTAGTTTGTCCATTGTTGGTGTGTCGGTGAGCTGGAGGTCGGGGTAGTTTGTCCATTGTTGGTGTGTCGGTGAGCTGGAGGTTGGGTAGTTTGTCCATTGTTGGTGTGTCGGTGAGCTGGAGGTCGGGGTTTTA
>JAODAL010071292.1:0-15579 GCA_025379985.1 Phyllomedusa bahiana
TTTGTAACACATATTGTAGTTCTGATAGGAGTATCCTTCATTCGGAATATTTTTTGGGCACCTTTGGGCCCCTTGGTACCAATTGAGCATCGTTGCAACACCTTTTTTGAATCTATCCACAAAGAATTGAGGCATTCTGAAGGCAAAAGGGGGCCCAAACCCCCGTTACAGCAGGGTGTACCTAATAAATGGCCGGGGTGAAATCTATGCAACATTATTACACTAGATGTCTAAAAATAACAAAGTATCCCAAAAACTCCGAGCCCATAGCAAACAATCAGACCCATAGCAACCCCCAATCCCATACGCCAATAGAACCGGGAAAAAAATCAAACCATAGAAACCAATAAAGCTCATAGAAACCAGATTTCCTATTTCTTTTCTTTTTGGGGCCAGAAAAATTAAAAGGGGGAGCACAGATTTTTTTGCTATTGGAAATAAATACATTTTTTCAACCTAACAGTTTTCAATCTGTCCATAAAAAGTGACTTTTGATATTAAAAACTTGTTTATCACAACATTGTTTTAAATTTACAATCATTGGTAAAAAAAAAAAATATTTAATATTTTTAACTTTCTTTCAATTGCATATTAGGTGATTTTTTTTTTTTTCATTTTTTTTAAAAAAATTTTTTCTCTTTTTTTAACCCTGAAAAAGGCACATTAAAGATTTCCTGAAAAAAACCCCTTTTTGACAGTGAATGCAGACCCTGAAGCTTCTAGTCCTCTCTCCAGGAAATTTTTGTAAAGTTGATTTTTTTTTCTTTTAAATTACTTTACAGGAAATTTGAAAATTCCCCTTATATCAAAAATGTATACAGAAAAAAATCCCAAATGGAAAAAAAAGAATATTGTCCCCAAAAATTTTTTTCTTATTGTATATTAAAAATTTTTTTTTTTTTTTTTTTTTTTTTTTTAGATTAAAAACTGGGATGATACATGTTCACTGACGGGTGATGCTCAATTGTCACCTCGGGAAACCAGAAACAAAATTTTAACCTACTATATATATTTTCATAATTTAAATTTTTTTTTTTTTTTTTACCATAAGGCAATGTTCCACGACTAACTGCAGGACCAAATTTCGCTGTAATTATCGCCGGAGGCGCCAATAGGGGGATGAACCGCCCTTTAACGGGGGGGTAAAAACCACAGTTCTCAAGAAAAACTATGGATTATTCCCTCTCCCCCCGGCGAATAACAGGGGGGAATAATCAAAAATTCCTTCCCAGCGCGTATATGCGCCGCTACATGATTTCTAGGGCCCGGGGTGCCGGCCCCCCGCTCCCCCCCCGCCCCCCGCCGCCCCCAACGCGTAACGCGGGGCGCAGTTAACCCGTTGAAAATAGCCTCACTTTTTTCACAGACAAAAATTTCTGGGCGTAAATTTTACCACCACAATTAGGGTTTGGGGCTCGGGAGCCAGGGAAATCGGTGTGTACCCCTGTGGCCACCTCATATACTGCATTACCCCACATACCACCGTGAAAAATTTCTCATGTCACTTATCTTCCTGCCCCGTAGGGGCATTTTCAAGGCTGATCTGGACGGTTTTCAGCCAATTGCGCTCCAAACGCTGAAATCCGCCCAGGCATTACAAAATAACAGTTCTCATTGGACAGGGCCTAATGGAAAAACCCAAAACTCCCTGCTCACATCCATCTGGTTTACAAAGAAAATTTTTTTTTTTTTTAAAAACGGGCAATGAAAGAACTTATCAAAAGACTTGAAAAAAAAGTAAAAGATAAGCACCGGGGGGGAAAGTTATTGTTTTCCAAATATCCCAATGGGCACCGGGCAAGAGAAACCCACCCCGTTTTCGACCCTCAACCTTTTAGGACCTACGGTGGTGTCAATGCACACAATTTTCTTGATAAAAACGAAACAGAAAGTAAATCTTAAAAACTATATGACTTAGAACATCTATTTAAAAAAATTTCGGGTTTTTGCATTACTAAACTCCGCATTTCATCAGTAGCCAAGATGAAGAAGATCTTATTGGTTTCTCACTATTCACATTTCCCACAAAAAGACGTTCTATTGACCCAAGAAAAGCCAAGGGTAACTAGCATTATTTTAACGGGGTTTAAATTTTAAAAAATAAAAAAAAAAATTATGACCTCAAAAATTTTTTTTAAATAATAATTTGTCTCTTTGTAATTATACAGAATTTAAAAGACTAGTAGCATAAAATTTTTCATTTACTGCAGGGCTTATGGAACTTGGAAACAAAAAACCGCACCAATACCTTCTTGTGTCGCGTGCAAGATTGGGGAGATTTTTTCCAGACCCAAATTAAGGGTAAATGGTTTCCATATTTTTTGAAGCCGACCACTTGGGAGCTGATTTATTTAAAATTTTTGGGGATTTTACCCCAAAATTTTTTTTTCACAAAAAAAGTTTTGTTTTACAAAAGAAAAAATTTGTTTACACCATATTTATTTGTACGTATATTTTTCCCTTTTTTAAATTTCAAATGTTTATGTTTACTTTTATAATTCAAAAAAATTGAATTTTTTTGACTTAAAAATAAAAAGTAAATTTCTATTTTACTATTGAAAAAAAATTCTCGTTAAAACATAGTAATTTTAAATAAAAGGATTGTTTCAACACTTTTTCCTCATATTTTAAAAAACACAACTCAAACAGGTTGAAAAAATACTTTTATTTTACCAAAAATATATCAACATAACAAAAATGTAGAAACAAAATAAGGCGGCACCGCTCCTAACTTTTCACAACAATTATAATTTTCCAACAACGTGTGAATCACCTTGATACAATTTTAAGAATTTTGGGGCCAAACACAAAAACAGAGCAATCCATCCACCTCCACAACATAAAAGATCACCGCGCCCCCAAATCTTCCTTTAGGTTTTAATGCATAAAAACTTTCCTTTGAATCAAGTCCGGGAAAACACATCTCATAGCCATGACATTTTTCCCCTTCTCGACTTGAAAACAAGGAATTTTTATATGCAATAAACCTAAAAAGGAAATTTTGATACAGACTACTCTTTTATCTGAAAAATTGGTTTTTAAACTTCCAGTACTACACAAAAAAGCTATCACCCTACTATAACTTATACAGAAGCACCAAAAAATTTAAAATAAACACAAAGAGATACATTAAAATTTGCAATAAAAAATATTTTATATTTAAAATTTTTAAGAGCATAAATTTAAAAACGGAAGTATAGGGACGTATTAGGCCCTTTTTCAGGCCTCTGGACGCTATGTTTTAAAGGAGGGTAGGGGAATGGGTGATTGCCATTCCTTTTTTTTATCACCTATTGCAAAAAATAAATTTTTTCCAAAAAGTTTTTCAAAAAAAATCTGTATCGGCGGGGCCTCATACAGGTTTTTTACCCAGCCTTTCCCAGCTTTTTAAAAATTCCATCCTGAAACGATGCATTCTTTCCTGGTCAGGGTCACCCTCAAATTCTTTGATCAAGCCCAACTCTTCCACATTAAATTTACAAGAAAAACCAGTGTATTCTTGCTACCATGGGAACAATTAAAAAATAATTCTTTTTTGGGGGGAAAAAATTTAAAACACTACTAATGAAAACCCCAATTTTACCAGTGGGGCAGAAATTGGACCCTTTTTTTGATTTGCAAGCAAAAAACCTGGGTTTTTTATAACACTTTTTTAATTTTTCATATCCACTGATTGTTCATTCAGCCCCTTTGGATTAAAATTTAAATCAATACATGAAGACACTGCGATAACTCCCATCATTTCCCCCCGTGTGAAAAATTTTTACAAAGGTGTAGACCGATGTCCATCATTCAATGATTCACCACGTCCTTTACCGTTCTGGCTGACCATCAAAGGGGATTTTTTTATTGGTGCAATCCAAAGGGGTTTAAGGCTGGCGTGTTTTGTCTTAGACAAATAAAATTTTTTGGGCCAACTGACTTACAGTGCCCAAACATCAAATGATCTGATTGGGGGGATATTCTTCTTCCTAAATTTACAAAAGCCCAAGTCGGTCAGTGTCAAAATTTTTTACAATCAAATTTGATGATAATAATTATCTATTGTTCTCTGAAGGCCTTCATTCTAAATTAACTGTGTTTCATGTGGATAAACTGTTCAACAGTAAATCAATTTTTTTTACTGCTCTCTTTTCTACATTGATATATGCATATTTGGGGAAAATCCAACTGCACATTTCACCTGCCCCAAACAAAAAGCCTTTTCCACATTGCGGAAAAAAATTTTATTGATAAAAAGGTGCGAGCACATGGCGCTACATGGGGCAAAGCACTCTTGGGGGGAAAAGGGGATACCTGCATACAGTGCAGAGATGAAGCCAATCAAAAGACTGGGCGGTTTTTGTGACGTCACCGCATATATAGTCCGGGGCGACGTGGGAGCCATACCCTCTCACTGTCTACAGGGGAAAGGGGCGGGCCCTTTGGGGATTGTTGCTGAAGAAAGATTTTTATACAGCATTTTTGGGGTGTTCAGCTTTTTCAGAGACTGCTTTTCTTAATTCTATTTTGATTTTTTGGTGTATTGGTCTGAAGTCCATGTGCGCCCCCTGCACGCATAACTTTTAATGCATCTGCTCACGCACAATGAATATCCAAGGGGGCTCAAAACCATTTTTCCTTTTTATTTATTTAAAAAAATAGCGTTTTTTTTATACAAATACCACTTCATTTTTTTGGGTTCTCAATTTTTTCCAATTTACATCCAGGGGTTAATTAACAGTTTTTTGTCGTGGTGACAAAAATAACCGTCTTTTTCACGCCAAAAAACAATTTTTTCCCTTAGCATAATTCACAAAGCGAAGGTTTAATTTTCAAATTTTTTTTTTTTTTTTTGTAGTGTAAAAACAGAATTGAACACGAAAAACTAGCATTTTTTCCCGGGGCTCATTCTTTTGCGCAATTTACATCCAGGGGTTAATTAAGCGCGTTTCGCCCGCTGTTGTGGGGGGGGGCTCCAAGAAAACTCTTTTTCACCGCCAAAAAATACAAAATTTTTGTAATAATTCACAAGCGAAGGTTAAAAAAATTTTTTCTCTTGTTGGGAGCGTAGAAAACACCAAAAAGTAACACCGACAAAAAAGTAGCTTTCCCCTTTCTCAATTCTTTTGCGCAATTTTCATCCGGGGGTTAATTAAACGTTTTTTTTTGGCTGTGGTAAAAAAAAGACCGCTTTTTCACCCGCCCAAAAATACAATTTTCCGAGCAAAATCACAACGAAGTTATTACAAATTTTTTTCTATTGTGGTAGCGTAGAAAAACACGCAATTTTAAAAAACGCTACAAAGCTAGTAGTTTTCCACGCTCAATTCTTTTGCACAATTACATCCAGGTTAAAAAACTTGTTTTTTTTGCTGTGGTGAAAAAAAAAGACCCTCTTTTTCACCCCAAAAAAACACTTTTCCGACATAATTCACAAGCGAAGGTTTTTTTACAATTTTTTCTCTTTTGTGTAAGTAAAAAAACCAATGTAAAAACCAAAAACATATTTCCCGGCTGCTCAAAACTTTTTTCGCAAATTTTCATCCAGGGTTAATTAACATTTTTTTGTTTTTTGTGACAAAAATAGAAACCACTTTTTCACCGCCAAAAAATACATTTTTCCCCCGTAGCATAATTCCCCCAAACAAGGTTAATTAAAAATTTTTTTTTTCTTTTGTTTTACATAAAAACATGCAATTGTAAAAAACAAAGCTACACCCAAAAACTACAGTTTTCCCGGGTGCTCTTTTCTTTTGCGCAATTTTCATCCAGGGGGTTTAAATTTAAACGTTTTCTCTGCTTTTTGACTCCAAGAAATCCCTCTTTTTCAACCGCCAAAAAATACAAAATTTTTCCCGTAGCATAATTCAAAAAATGAAAGGGTTTTAATTTTCAAATTTTTCTCCCTTTTTGTGTAGCGAAAAAAACACCCCAATTTGGGAACCCCGCTAAAAAAAAGCTAGTATTTTTTTAGCCCGCCCCAAAATTTTGTTTTCGCAATTTTCATCCAGGGTTTAATTAAAACGTTGTTTTTGGGGCTGTGGTAACAAAAAAAAACTGGGCCCTTTTTCCACCGGGGGAAAAAAAAAAATTTTTTTCCGTTGCATAAATTTACAAAAAGAAAGGGTTTTAAATTTCAATTTTTTCTCTTGTTGTGTAGCGTAGAAAAACAGCAATTGTAAAAACCTTAAAAAAGCAATTAAAATTCCCGGCCCGCTCCCCAAATTTTTTTTCGCAATTTTCATCCAGGGGTTTAATTAAGCGTTTTTTTTTTGGGGCCCGTGGAACAAAAATAAACAATCTTTTTCACCGCCAAATAAACAATTTTCCTGTGCAAAATTCACAACGAATTTTAAATTACAATTTTTTCTCTTGTTGGTACGTAGAAAACACCAATTGTAACACCTACAAAGCTATTAGTTTCCGCTGCTCAATTTTTTTGGGGCAATTTACATCCAGGGTTAATTAACGTTTTTTTTGTGCTTTGGCCCCAAAAACCTCTTTTCACCCCAAAAAAAATTTTTTCCTTAGCATAATTCAAAAAGCAAAGGGTTTAAAAATTAAAATTTTTTTTTCTTTTGTTGTGTAGGTAAAAAACCCCCAAAATTTTGTAACACCACAAAGCTATATTTTCCGGCTGCCAATTCTTTCCCAAATTTTACACCAGGGGTTAATAAGCGTTTTCTCATTGTATCAGTAAAAGAAACTTTGTTTTTCACCCCACAAAAGAAATTTTAGCATTTTTCATATAAAAAGGGTTTAATTAAGCCTTTTGTGTTTTTTATATTCAGTAAAAACACAATTTTTTTAAACGGCACATAAACAATTTTTTTCCTGCCCATTTGTGGAGCGCAATTTATATCCAAGGTTACCCAACTTTTTATGGGTTCTTTTGGCGTCAAATACGGGGGTGTATTAATCATTACAGATACTTCATCATACCGTGTCTGTACTTTATAGAACAAACAGTAGCAGACAGAGAGGGGGCGGGCTTTTCCCTGGAGTGGCGGAGGCCAAACATTCCAGGCCCAGGGCAGCCAGCAGGGAGTCGCAGGGGGGGTACTCGTGAGGCCCAACTGCCGTGTCATCTACGGCCGTGTGTTGTTCAGCAACCCCAGGTTCTTGTTTGGTTACTAGGCATCCACTTCCCCCAATGACATCTGACAACCCCCCAAGAGTCGGGGAACTCAGACACAACCCTTATTTTGGGATGGCCCGGGGGCTGGTAGGGCCCTCACCTGTCCCAAAACCCCCCTCTGTCCCCTCCGGTTCCCCAGCCAGAATCTCTTTGTGGGCTGGGGGCACGCCACAAAAACGAGGAGAAAAATTGAGGGGGCATCAGCAGCTACTTGGCAGGGAAAAAATGGGGCCAAAATCCCCTGCTTCTTGCAGTAGGCGGGAAAATATAGATTTTAAGTGGGAGGGAGTCATGTGTGAGGGTCACCCTGCATACCAAAACCGGTGATGAACAGCAGTGCGATGAAAAACCCCAAAAGATGATAAATTTGCGACCGCACGGGGCCGGTGAGGCAAGGGGTTCACACTCAGGGGAAAGGGCGTCACTTGCATCAGGCAGCGCCAGCCAGCAATGGGTCTGTGGCCGGAGTCGCAGGGTAGCACATGGGGAGGTCGGAGCCAAGCGGCCACGGGTAAAAAAAACCCCCTTCGCAGGGCCCAAAAAGAGCCACAGGGCCAAGCCGGCGGCCTAGTCACTCAGTGGGACGTTGGGGGTAAAATCGATACTTGGCGGGGGGGCATCTTTGCTAAACATCGGAGGAACCCAATATGGGGATATAGAATCTGTAAAGCAGAAAGTGAATGTGGCCCGGGAGCCCAAGTGGCACCACGGCCGCGTCAACACATCACGTCACCAACCGGGGCCGGGAGAAA
This sequence comes from Phyllomedusa bahiana, assembly GCA_025379985.1. Classification (NCBI taxonomy): domain Eukaryota; kingdom Metazoa; phylum Chordata; class Amphibia; order Anura; family Hylidae; genus Phyllomedusa; species Phyllomedusa bahiana. The sequence goes on from JAODAL010071292.1 coordinate 7,873, forward strand.
AGTGGCTCAGATGTTGGTCCATCCCCCCGAGCAACCAGCAGCACAGCCCCCAGTGGTACGCATCCATTGCAGCCAGTCAAGGGCCCCCCACCTTGCAGAAGGGAGCTGTTTTTCTTTTACATCATCTCCCTCCAATTCTCCTTCCCTGCTACTCATTGGGGGCCAGCAGTTTTTTCATCGGAAAGGGGATTGGGAAAGAGACAACCCGTAAAGTGTTCCCAACCCAATCCCCCTAAAAGTTGGGAGCAGCGACCCTGCCCTGTCCAATTTTTTGGGAAATGCAAACCCTCCCTTTTTCCCAAAAAATGGGAAATCTGCACCTTTCAAAACTAACGGCTTTTGTCCGAGCCGAATGGGGAGTTCCAAGCCGTAATTTTTCCTTTTCCCCAAAAAAGGGAGTACCAGCACTTTCATAAAAAAGTAAACAGAAGGGGGGCCAAATCCTTAAACTTATCCCCCGGTTTGGTTTCCAAAGGGGGCCCCGAAAAACGCGGCCCCCCTGGAATTAAAATACGGTCAGGGCCCGTACATGTCCTTTACGGGCCCCCTTTGGGGAAAATTTTCCGGCCCCCGGCCCCACCAAAAAACTTGGGCAGGAGACTTGCTTTCCTTCCCCCACTTTTTTCCCAAAATTTCTGCTCCTGCGCCAATGTCCGCCTCCTCCTCCTCCCCACCCCCACCCCTCGTTAACATCCAAAAGTACTGCTCCATTAAAACCAACATGTGTAGGGGCCCGCGGGGTCACGCATTCTACACCCCGGGTTTCCTCCCGGGGAAAGAAAATCAACCCCCAGGGGGGGAACTCTCCGCGTCCCTGGGGACCCAAAAAAGATGTTTTGTTTCCCTCCGCCCAACTGCAAATCGGGAAACCCTGGGGACGGACAATAGGGGGGAACATTGGGGTCCGCACTGCACCGGGGGAGGGAAAGGTCCCATTGGCCCCCGCATGGCGCAAACCGTTCAATCTTGGGTTTGTGGTTTTTTCCCGATTCCCGGAAAAAGGCCAGAAAAGGCATGGGACTTTACCATTTTAAAAAAGCCAGCAACCCCCCTCCTTGAGGAAATTTCAGCGACAGAATGGGCCCCCCCCAACCACTCTGATAAAGCGATGTTTCCCTCCGTTTGGGAAATTCCCGCCTGCACAAAGTTGGACCCGACCCGAAAGGGAAAAGAGAAAGGGCCAAAAAACGATTTTTTGGATTTATCCAGGCGGACAGGAGTACTCCCCCGTGGAATTTTGATGTTTACCAAATGGCACTTTTTGCGTGAAAACCGCCGTTTGTTTTAAGCCATTCGAGGAGACCCGTTATTTTGGGGCATCCCCAGGAAACGGGTGAATAAATAATTCCCACTCCCCATTCCTGGAAAAAGATGCTAAAAAACTGTCGGGCAGGGGACTGGAGACGTGGCGGGCAAAATCTTATGGCCCACATGATTTCCCTTTTGGGGGCTGAAAAGGGGGAGGGGAGGGCATTGGACAGAACAAAATTTTCTTTGGGGAAAAAGATGGATTTTTTACCCAGGTAACGAAGAGGAGCAGGGGCAGCCCCGGGGAGGTGGATGGAGAAAAAGGAAGGGCGAGGCAAATTTAACCGCCAAGCCCGTGGCAGTATAACGTGGGAAATTTAAAACCCGGGAGCCCCCTCAAATCACTTGTGCAGAAAGGCCCGCCCGGAAAAACCCTTTTCTTTTCCTGGCCCCAAATGAAACAGGCCCCAATGACTCTTTGGGTCTCCACCCTATTGGGCCCCCGCTAACCGGGCCAAAAAGGGAAACCCTTTTTCCCAGCTATTGGGGAGGGAGGGGCAAACTCAAATTTCTATAAGGGGAAAAACCCCCGTAGTCATTTGGGCCCGCTGCCTATGTTCCCGGGATGTCCCCCTCTGACAGGGGCTTTACCGGGGGTTTCCCCCAAAACGCTCACGTAAAATACTGCCCGGGGGCTGCTTGGGGGAAAGGTGGAGGGGGAGGACAGTAAAACCCGCCCCAACAGCATAACCTAAGTCTGGGGGGGCACTGAGGGGCACTTCCTTTTAAACCCCCCAAATGAGGGGGGGGTTTGTTTGCCAACAACCCGCAGCACAGGAACCCGGAGCAGTCCCCCCGAAACCCAAAAGGGGGTGGGCCCACCTTGGGCCGCCCTCCCGCCACCCCATTAGAAATCCGCTGGGCTACTGGGCAGGGGCCCAAAATGGAAAGTTTTTGGCCCCAACTTGCCCGGGGTTTTTTCAGGGAGACCTTTCCCGCCCGGCCATAGTGTGGGCCTTTAGAGCGGGGGTTCAAGGGGCGGCCGGGGGGCCCTCGTTTGCCCAAGAAGAACCCCTTTTTTCCCGGGAAATTTGAAAAGACGAAACCCTTTTTCAAGTTTAATCCGGGGTGGACCCGGGCCCAAAATTTCCCCCCCACCCCAAAACCTTAGGGGGCAGACAAAATCCGCCAAGAAAGCCTCACCCAAAATTGAGAAATTATCTGGGTTTTTAAAATTCCGCCCCCAGCCACAAATTTTGATGCCGCCACCCGCCTGATCCACACCAAACTCAAAAGTTTCCCATCTCCAACAACCATTCCCCCCACCAGGGACGGGATTTCCACCCCACCTCCACACTGTTTTCATTGTGCCACTGTCTGACCCCATTCTGCGCGGGGCGGGTGCCCGTGACCACCACACTGTGTTTAATTTTGCCCCCTGTCTGACCTCACGCTGCTGCCGTGAAAAGCTGCCCGGGCCTACACACTGTTTCCCTTGTTTCCCCCCCCTGTGGCCTACTCCTTTTTTTGCACCTTTCCCGAAGTCATTTTGCCAGCCTGGCCCCCATGCCCGCCTGCCGTGACCTACACAAATGTGTCATTTGCCACTGTCCCACCCCCATGCTGCTTTCCCGTGGCTCCCGCCGGACCTACACCCTGGTCATTGTCCCACTCTGTGGCCTACTCCTGTTTTTGCCACCTCCAGAATTGGGTTGGGGCCCCTATCTGAACCCCCTGCTGCACCTGTGGGGTGCTGCCGTTATCTACACACGGTTTTCCTTGTCCCCCCCTTTTTGGCCCACCCCCGTTTTTTTCCCCCCCAAATGGGCCTTGTCCCCTGCCCCGACCCCTTTTGCTGCTGCTGCCGTACTACACACTGTTCATTTGCCACGGTCTGACCTCATCGCTCCTGTGGCTGCTGCCGTGGGCCTACACACTGTGTCCCCTTTCCCCCCCCTGTGGCCTACTCCTGTTTTTTTCCACCTTCCCCGAAAAGTAAATTTTGCCTCTGGGCTGACCCCAAAGCAAAATCTTTTGGTGGGTGCCCGTGGACCTCCACAAATGTTCATTTTTCCCACCTGTGGCCCAAATCCGTTTTTTTTCCCCCTTTCCCCAAATTTATTTTTGCCCCTGTTTTGACCCCATGCTGCTGCTGTGGCTGGGTGCCATGACCCCCCACACTGTGTCATTGGGGCCCCTGTCCCCGACCTCATCCCGCTGCTGTGGCTGCGCCATACCTACCCACGTGTCCCTTGTCCCAAATCTGTGGGCCCACCCCCTGTTTTTGCCCCCCTCCAGAAGGGCCCTTGTGCCAATGCCCCCGACCTCATGCTGCTTCCGCCGTGACCCCACCACTGTTTTAAATTTTTGCCACTGTTGACCTCATGAAGCTGCGTGGCTTTCTGCCGTGACCCAAACCTGTGTCCCTTTGCCCCGTCTACCTCATGCTGCTTTCCCCCTGGCTGATGCCGTTACCTACCACACTGCCCTTGTGCCACTGTCTGACCTCAAGCTCCGCGGCCCTGACCCCCACCCTTTTTGGGGCATTGTGGCCCCTCTTTTGACCTTTTTCCTGTTTTTTGCCCCCCTCCCCGAATATCATTGGCCACTGCCCCGACCTCATGCCCGCTGTGGCTGGGCCCCCGCCCCCTCCACAACCTTCCCCCTTCACTAAATTTTTCCCCTGAAACTTTTCACTTGTTTTTTTTTCCCGGGTTTCTCCCGGCATGACTTTAATCAGGGAACATTCCCCCCTTCAGTTTTTTTGGGGCAATTTTTTCCCCTTAAAATGGCCCAGGGAATTTTAAAAGTAAACGATTTTTTAAAGCGGGGCCCGGGAATTTAAGTGGTATCATACTAAAAACACAACATTGATTAAGACCAAACCAAGCCTTTCCCCCTGCATATTTAAAGCATTACACAACATTCTACACCCCCCTGAGGGTCTTGCACCGGAAAAAGCTTTTTTTTTTTAAAGGATTCCTGCCGAAGGGAATTCGAACGAAAATTTTTTTTTGCCGGAAAATTTAAAAAAACGAATTTCGGGGAAAATTTGCCCATCTCTAAATGACAGGGGAAAAAAACAATTTTTTTTTAAAGCACTTTTAAAAACAATAAACTTTTCTTCTCTGGCTGGATCTATGCTTTCTCCAGTCATTTTAAAAAAAAAATTCTCTTTACAAAATTGGTCTTCTTTTTCTGTCGGTGCTTCATCAATATTTTGTAAATATTCGCCGATATCTTCATCTTCCTCATGCTCAGAGTCTACCGGGTGGAAAGATGAATTGTGCTCATCGTCCTCTTCTTCTTCTTCTGTATCTTCATGCATTTGAACTTTATCTATCATATGCAAATGCTTACAGCATTTTTTTTTTTTAAGAAATGGAGATGTAGGTGACTGTTCTGAAAACTGTGATCCATACACTTGACTCTTCGGTGTTGATGTCATCAAGAAATCAGACTTTGAAAAATTAACATTTTGTGAAGGTATTGCTCCTAGCATATCAACTTCCGTGACTGTTGTTTTAACTGGGGTATTCCTGTTAGTATGGCCTAACGAGATATCAGAAAGTGAGATATTTGGATTCAATGTGGTCTCCAATGTCAGTGGAGCTGTGATTGGTAGATTAAACTTGCTGTCAGCATTAGTGTTGAGCGATTACGTTGACCATCGACATCTGTCGATGGTCGATAGTCGACCATCATCGACAAGATAGTCGATAGTGGGTGGTCGATTATGAGCGATGACCATTAAAGTCTATGGGAGAGCAACAACACCTTCATTCTTACACCCAAACAGGGCTGGGGAAGCTGGAATTAACATCCACAACAGTCAAATGGATACATGCTACATCTGAGGCAACACACTTAGGTTATAAAAGCCACAGAAAAAAAAACACACACCATTCAATATCCCTGTCTTGTACCACAGCATGACCCTTAAACCTGCATCACCCACAAATTAAAAAGTGCCAGAAGGCAGTATTATTTGAACCATCATCTTACTCGAACTGGACATTGAATATCCCTGTCCTGGAACGCAGCATGAGCCCCAAACCTGCATGACCCCCAGATTTAAAAGTGCCGGAAAAAGGAGTCTTTCAACCACCATTTTAGGTCAACTGGACATTGACTATACATGTCCTGGGCCACAGCATGAGCCCCAAACCTGCATGACCCCCAGATTCAAAAGTGCCGGGAAAAGGAGTCTTTCAACCACCATTTTAGTTGAACTGGACATTGACTATATCTGTCCTGTACCGCAGAATGACCATTAAGCCTGTCTGACCCACAGATTAAAAAGTGCCGGAAATAGGTGTCTTTCAACCACCATTTTAGTTTCACTGGACATATACTGTCCCTGTCCTGGGTAGCGCTTTCCCCTCCGTATGAGTGCGGACCAAGTGAGCTTCACTTGGAAATATTGGTGGTTAATGCTCCTGTTCCACCCAGGTGCCCTTTTTCTTGGCATTCTTTTTCTTATTTTACTCACCGTGCTGGAGGAAATGGTCTCTGTACTTTGTTCTCTGTCCATGCTCCATACTCCATGCCCTCTGAATAACCTACATCTGGTCAAGTTTTCCTGTACCTCCCTTGTACAATTCAGAGGAATTTTTTTACCAGCTATTTGTACATGCAAGTTTTTTAGTAGTTTAATTCTAGAAAACACATTTTTAAAAAAGGATGGAATCCCACCATGTCTTTGATTCTCTTTTTTAATTGTATTAAATGGTGTTGTCTCAATACAGGGATTGATAGCTATGTTAAAGATCATGCAAAAACAAGTCATTTTGCAATATGTGTCCATTAACAGTGTCCTACCTATTCCTGTTTCTGACAGCACCATCACCCTTGAGCCACTCTTGACAATTGTGAAGAACAAATGTCTGTTAGAAACAACATTTTTTTTATAATAGGACCTGTTGTATAGCTGCATTTCAAAGCAAAATGCCCCCAAAAATTCAAAGCATGACCCTTGAGCCACTTTGGTCAATTGTGAAGAACAAATGTCTGTTAGAAACAACATTTTTTTTATAATAGGACCTGTACTATTGCTGCATTTCAAAGCAGCATGACCCCAAAAATGATAAAAATGACTTCTTAACCCCACTTTTTACAAATTTTTGGGGGAAAAATGCCACTTAAACCCCAAAATTTCTGTTCCAAAGGACCATGATTATTCCCTGAAAATCTCACAGCTACATCCCCAAAAAAAAATTTAAATATAACTTCTCAGCCCCACAAATAAAAAAATTTTTTTGAGGGAGAAAATAACATTTAAAAAACCAAAATTCTGTTCCAAAGGACCATGTTTAAATTTGCGGGTATCTCACAGCAAACAAAAACCCCGAAAAAAATTTTTAAATATAAACATCTCACCCACTATTAAAAAATTGTGAGGGAGAAATGGCCATTTAAAAAAGCCACTTTTCTGTTCCAAGGGCCCAAAATTATAGTTTAAATTTTCACAGAAACATGACCTAAAAACCCCTTTAAACAATGCAAAACAACTAAAGATAAAGTGAGTAAATAATATGGTGTTGTCTGAAACCTTGCTGTTTTACATCTCCTCACAGCAAAACCACAAAATGAACGGGTTGGGGAAAAAAGAAAAAAAAAATTTCAGTAAGAAATTTTCATTTTAAAAAAAAATTTTTAAGAGGACCATTTCTTTTTGAAGAGGGAAATTTAAATAGGAAAACCCCAACTAAAACGTTGGGCCCGCAAAATTTGGGGGCCCCCAAAATCATCAAGATCCTGCCTGGGGTTTATCTTGATTTAAAGCCCAAATGATCCACATTATCTGTGGAAAGCCGGAAGCTTTTTTCCCGTAATGACTCCCCCACTGTGCTGAAGGGCCGCTCCCGAATGACGCTGGCCCGCTGGGGAGGGCAAAAACCTTCCCAAATTGGCCGCGTGCGAGCGGCTCGGGCCCCTTTTTTTCATTTTGGATACCCAGAAAATTTTATCTGGTTCCCCGGAAAACAACCAAAAACATCGGGTTGAGACACAGATGGGCGTGCACCATGATCCCTTTAAACTGGTCTCGTGTGTTTGGGTGTGTGCCCTGCATTGCATGCGTTTTGAGATGGTAAATAAAGATTGCCAGAGGCACCCATTAGGCTTCGCCACCTTGCCCGCTGCTTTCGCTGCCCCAAAGGCTACTTGGCACCTACTTTCTGTCCCCATCGCTGATGGTTCCCACTGTTACTTTGGGGAACGTTTAAGCAGAAAAGCAACAATGTTTTTCCCTTCTAACAAAACAGCAAGGGGCCCCATTTCCTGCAATTTTTCTCTGGGATTTGGGGGTTGGGGGGAAGGAAAGTGATGATTTTTTTGGGACCCCGGGATCCGGAGGGTGGCCACCCAGTAAAATGTTGTTTATTTTGATGGGGCCCTTTAAAGCAAGGGTCATGTTGTAGGAAATGGAAACATCCAAGCACTCATTGAGAGTTTGGG
>JAODAL010071293.1:0-15578 GCA_025379985.1 Phyllomedusa bahiana
GGTAAAAATTTTTTATTTTTGAGCAAGATTTTGGGGGCCCTTTCCCGAGATGGGGGGGTCTAAGGGATGGACCCCGCATTTAGATTTTAGGTCCTTCCCCTCCCAAAAATTTCCCTCAAGTGCTGGTGGGAGCACCCTTTAAAGTAAAATGTAAATATTTTTTTTTTCTTTTCAATAATATGAAATTGAACTTCCATTTTTTATGTACAAATCTTTGCTTAAAGTTACTTTAGGTTTTACATTTAGTTAATTCTATTTTTTAATTTTTGAAACAATTTTTGTCTCGTTTGTGAAATTTTATGGAGGTAAACCTGCTGCTTTTGGTACCACAGATTCATCCAATGCACTGCACTCACCTTAAATATCTCTCACCAACCCTGACCAAATGTTTGCACAAAAGTATGAAATTTTATGGGTGCTTCAATCCAGTTATAACCTGAAGAGTCACAGATTTTATCCTTGGGGCAAATGTTTGCCTTTTTTAACATCCCTACAATAGTTATACAGTTGCTGTTGGTTTTTATGTCTGGCTTTGTTTGGTCCGATTTTTCCTTATGAACAAGGGAGAGCTTCCTTGGTACGCTGTATTTTGCGCAGCGACTTCAGGTTGGTAGAAGTGATCCCAGAAAGTAGACAAAAAGTAAAGCGAGAGGATCGGGGGGGGGGGTTTGGGGACCCCGGGGGAGAGTTCCTGGGCCATGGCACATTTCTGTTCCCCGAAAAAAACGTGGGAATATTTAAGGGCAAAGCACACAATAAAAAGCCAAAGTGGTGATGGACCCGCAGGCTTCCTCTTATGCTTGCGTGCAGTGACATTTCATGGGATTTTGGGTAAGCGGGTTAGCGAAAATGTGTAGCAAAAGGCAAGAAGAATAAGACGATGGAGAATCCCGTTTGCTGGGACTATTAAAGCCAAATGCTTTCTGTTTAAAAAAATATAGCAAGACCCTTGTCACCCCAATGGTGGAGAGGAACATTTCGAAGTGGCCTTTTTGAGAAGTCTCCAAGAGGAACACAAAGGTCACATGGGCGATAACAATTGCCCAGAGAAAGATACAAATGAGGAACGAGTACCTGGGCTTCTTGTAAATCTTGTACTTTATAGGAAAAGCTACACTCAAGTATCGTCCAACACTCACGGCAGTGAGGAAGCAAACGCTGGCGTAGATGGTGCTGAAGTGCATTAGGTTAAAAAGGGGACATAAGATTTCGGGAAGGGTCCAGCTATGGAGGAACGTCTCCATTATTTTTATTGGTAAGAACATGATGAATATAAGGTCAGAGATGCATAAGTTAATCATGTAGATGAGATTTGGGGTCAACTTAATTCGAGCCTTCTTGCAGAAAATGTAAAACACCAGAAGGTTGGATGGTAATCCAAGGAAAATGGTCATGACGTAAACCACCAGAGATATGTTGTCCAGATGCATCTTAGCGGTACCCATTGGTTGTCAGTAGGTTGGATGGTAATCCAAGAAAACTGGTCATCACTTAAACCACCAGAGATAGGGTGTCCAGATACATCTTAGAGGCATCCATTTTTTGTCAGTAGGTTTAATGGTAATCCAAGGAAAATGGTCATCACCTAAATGAAAAGAAATAGAGTACCTAGATACATCTTAGAGGCATCCATTGGTTGTCAGTAGCTTTGATGGTAATCCAAGGAAACTGGTCTTTCACTTAACCACAGAGGTAGGGTGTCCAGTTTACATCTTAGAGGCATCCATTGGTTGTCGTAGGTTGAATGGTAATCCAAGGGAAAACTGGTCACCATGAAAACCACCAGAGATAGAGAATCCAATACTTTCTTAAAGTACCCATTGTTTGTCAGGAAATATGTGGATGAAGCTATCTATTTCTGGTCTTGAGTACAGAAAAACGGGCAAGGAACTCCAAGCTCAGTTAAACGTTTCCACCCTCTTCAGACAACTATGACTATTGACTCAACCCGTTGGTCAAAAACCTGAAGATGAAATTGGTTATAGGAACCATATGTTGAGTGTTGGGCGGTCAATGACTTTGTGTAGCCAGAAACCCAAGGCTAAACACCCAAAGATGAGTAGATAGTCCACATTTGGAGAATAGTTTGGAGAAGACAACCCCAGCTCCGACCACACATGGAATCTGAAGAGGAATGACTAATTCTCTGCAAAGCAGATTTTTTCTATCACAGCCAGCTCTGAATTGAAACACTGGTTTCCCAGCCAATCAATCCTTATTTTTTGTTTCTAATGGATGGAATGGTCCAGAAAGATTGCTGATAAATTGCTATTATTTTGTTCAGCGATTCCGTAACGAGCTTGACTAAACAGCCCAAAAGGCCATAAATTCGTAACTGATTCTATAACATGACTTTTAAATCAAGTATTGAAATATGCCAATCAAATGATAAGCCGGCAAGATTTTTTATCCCTCCTGGAAAGGAGCAAAAAAAATAAATCATTGAGGCAGGATGGGAGAGCTTTGAGCTGGTACTTAAGTCCGGGCATATGCCCCGTATTGGTGTCCTTAGGGACTGTTGCTAGGAGAATATCACTTCTCATCATTACAGGAAAGGGCTCCAGTATTCAGCACAACAACCCCAAAAATGAATAAACACTTAAGCCCTCGAGATAAGAAGAAGTGCATTATCCAAAGCCATAAAGATTACTGACAGTGTCCTGATATGGCTTCTGAAACTTTCAGAAGTATAGGAATTTGGTATTGCCAAAAAGAGGTCCAGGAGGAGGTTCTTAAAGGGGCTTTCAAACATTAGACATTTATAGAGTATCCACACAGTATGGGATGAATGTCTGAAAAGTGGGGTCTTCCATCTAGGATTCCTCTAATTTACCAAAAGGGACTTTACTGAACCCCAGACCACCAGGAGAGCATATATCAGGTCATTGCTCCTGTAGGGATCCATGCAATTGTGTGTCCTCTTTATTTAAGTTCATGAGAATTCTAGAAACTATGTACCACTTGCTTTTTACACTCATAAACTTGAATGGAAAAACCAGTGTACATATGTCAATTACTTTATCCAATCTCTACCTGGATCCATCTGAGTAAGCTAGTAGCAGCCCCAACTGGTGCATATGGGCTCAGGACACCTCTAGCTAGGTGTACAGGTCCCAGAGATGAGAAGTCCATCTATCTCACCTTTGTGGCATATGATATTGATGTCACAATTGTTTATGGTGGAATATTTTTACTTTAAATATTGCTGTACTATATATATATATATATATATATATATATATTTATATTATATAATATTATATATAATATATATATTATATATATATAATTTTATATATACATACATACAAATATTGTGGCAGGGTGACCAGGTGATCTCGTTCCCTGTTTCTATGCGTGGTGTTTTAGCAGGGGACATACTAGTTATCTGCCACAGAGGTGGAATGGCTGGGGATAGTGAAAAGTGTCAGCTTTTTTTAGAATAATACGTACAGATTTGGAGTCACAGTACACAAGAAGTAATGTAGAGACTGCACCAGCAGAATAGTGAGTGCAGCTCTGGAGTATAATACAGGATGTAACTCAGGATCAGTACAGGATAAGTAATGTATGTACACAGTGACTGCACCAGCAGAATAGTGAGCGCAGCTCTGGAGTATAATACAGGATATAACTCAGGATCAGTGCAGGATAAGTAATGTATGTACACGGTGACTGCTCCAGCAGAATAGTGAGTACAGCTCTGGAAGATAATACAGGATGTAACTCAGGATCAGTACAGGATAAATAATGTATGTACACAGTAATTGCACAAGCAGAATAGTGAGTGCAGCTCTGGATTATAATACAGGATGTAACTCAGGGTCAGTACAGGATAAGTAATGTATGTACAGTGACTGCACCATCAGAATAGTGAGTACAGCTCTGGAGGATAATAAAGGATGTAACTCAGGATCAGTACAGGATAAGTAATGTATGTACAGTGACTGCACCAGCAGAATAGTGAGTGCAGCTCTGGAGGATAATACAGGATGTAACTCAGGATCAGTACAAGATAAGTAATGTATGTACAAAAGTGACTGACCAGCAGATTAGTTGAGTGGGGAGCTCTGGAGGATAATACAGGATGTAACTCAGGATCGTCCGGATAAGTAATGTATGTAAAACAGTGACTGCACCAGCAGAATAGTGAGTGCAGCTCTGGAGTATAATACAGGATGTAACTCAGTATCAGTAGAGGTTAAGTAATGTATGTACTGTGACTGCACCAGAGAATAGTGAGTGCAGCTCTGGAGTATATAAAACCCGGATGGTAACTCAGGATCAGTACAGGATAGTAATGTATGTACAGTGACTGCACCAGCAGAATAGTGAGCGCAGCTCTGGAAGATAAAACAGGATTTTAATCAGGATCAGTCCAGGATAAGTAATGATGCACAGTGACTGCACCCGCAGAATAGTGTAGTGCAGCTCTGGATGAAATACCAGGATGTAACTCAGGATCAGTACAGTATAAGTAATGTATGTTTCACAGTGACTGCACCAGCAGAATAGTGAGTGCGCTCTGAAGATAATACAAGATGTACTCAGGATCAGTACAGGATAAGTAATGTAAGTACAGTGAAATGCACCAGCAGAATAGTGAGCGCAGCTCTGGAGTATAATACAGGTATGTAACTAGGATCAGTACAGGATAAGTAATGTATGTACACAGTGACTGCACCAGCAGAATAGTGAGCGCAGCTCTGGAGTATAATACAGGATATAACTCAGGATCAGTGCAGGATAAGTAATGTATGTACACGGTGACTGCTCCAGCAGAATAGTGAGTACAGCTCTGGAAGATAATACAGGATGTAACTCAGGATCAGTACAGGATAAGTAATGTATGTACACAGTGACTGCACAAGCAGAATAGTGAGTGCAGCTCTGGATTATAATACAGGATGTAACTCAGGGTCAGTACAAGATAAGTAATGTATGTACAGTGACTGCACCAGCAGAATAGTGAGTACAGCTCTGGAGGATAATAAAGGATGTAACTCAGGATCACGTACAGGATAAGTATTTTATGTACAGTGACTGCACCAAACAGAATAGTGAGTGCAGCTCTGGAGGATAATACAGGATGTAACTCAGGATCAGTACAAGATAAGTACTGTATGTACACAGTGACTGCACCAGCAGAATAGTGAGTGCAGCTCTGGAGGATAATACAGGATGTAACGGATCAGTCCAGGATAAGTATGATGTACTCAGTGACTGCACCAGAGAATAGTGAGTGCAGCTCTGGAGTATAATACAGGATGTAACTCAGGATCAGTACAGGATAAGTATGAATGTACAGTGACTGCACCAGCAGAATTGAGTGCAAGTTCTGGAAGATAAAAACAGGATGTAATCAGGATCAGTCCAGGATAAGTAATGTATGCACAGTGGGCTGCACCAGCAGGAATTGTGAGTGAGCTCTGGATGATAATACAGGATGTAACTCAGGATCAGTACAGTATAAGTAATGTAGTTCACAGTGGACTGCACCAGCAGAATAGTGAGTGCAGTTCTTGGATGATAATACAGGATGTAATCAGGATCAGTACAGAATAAGTAATGTATGTAACCCGTGACTGCACCGCAGAAATAGTGAGTGCAGTTCTGGAGTTTATACAGGGTGTAAAATCGGGTCCAGTACAGGATAAGTAATGTATGTACACAGTGACAGCACCAGCAGAATAGTGAGCGCAGCTCTGGAAGATTTAATTCAGGATGTAACTCAGGATCAGTCCAGGAAAAAGTATGTTATGTACAGTGACTGCACCAGCAGAATAGTGAGTGCAGCTCTGGAGTATAATTACAGGATGTAACTAAGGATCAGTACAGGATAAGTAATGTATGAACACAGTGACTGCACCAGCAGAATAGTGAGTGCAGTTTGGAGGATAAAACAGGATGTTTAAATCAGGATCAGTAAGGATAAGTAAATGTATGTAAACAGTGACTGCACCAGCAGAATAGTAATTGCAGCTCTGCAGTATAATACAGGATGTAACTCAGGATCAGTACAGGATAAGTAATGTATGTACAGTGACTGCACCAGCAGAATAGTGAGGCGCAGTCTGGAGTATAATACAGGATGTAATCAGGATCAGTACAGGATAAATAAAGTATGTACACAGTCAACGCACCAGCAAAATAGTGAGTGCAGCTCTGGAGGATAATACAAGATGTAACTCAGGATCAGTACAGGATAAGTAATGTATGTACACAGTGACTGCACCAGCAGAATCGTGAGTGCAGCTCTAGAGGATAATACAGGATGTAATTCTGGGTCAGTACAGGATAAGTAATGTATGTACAGTGACTGCACCAGCAGAATAGTGAGCGCAGCTCTGGAGTATAATACAGGATGTAACTCAGGATCAGTACAGGATAAATAATGTATGTACACAGTAACAGCACCAGCAGAATAGTGAGTGCAGCTCTGGAGGATAATACAAGATGTAACTCAGGATCAGTACAGGATAAGTAATGTATGTACACAGTGACTGCACCGCAGAATATTTAGTGCAGCTCTGGAGTATAATACAGGATGTAACTCAACAACCAGTACGGATAAGTATGTATGTACACAGTGACTCCACAGCAGAATAGTGAGTGGGAGCACTGGAGGATAATACAAGATGTAACTCGGATCAGTACAGGTTAAGTTATGTTTGTACACAGTGACTGCACCAGCTGATTAGTGAGCGCAGCTCTGGAAGATAATACAGGATGTAACTCAGGAAACCAGTCCAGGATAAGTAATGTATTTTACACAGTGACTCCACCCGCAGAAAAAGTGAGTGCAGCTCTGGAGGATAATACAAGATGTAACTCAGGATCATACAGGATAAGTAATGTATGTACACAGTGACTGCACCAGCTGAATAGTGAGCGCAGCTCTGGAAGATAATACAGGATGTAACTCAGGATCATTCCAGGATAAGTAAAGTATGTACAGTGACTGCACCAGCAGAATAGTGAGCGCAGCTTGGAGTATAATACAGGATATAACTCGGATTTAGTACGGATAAGTAATGTATGTACAACAGTGACTGCACAGCAGAATTAGTGAGTGGAGTTCTGGAGGATAATAAAGGATGTAACTCAGGATCAGTACAGGATAAGTAATTTTATTTCACAGTGACTGCACCAGCAGAATAGTAAGTGCAGCTCTGCAGTATTTAAAACAGGATGTAACTCGGATCAGCAAAAGGATAAGTAATGTATGGACAAATGACTGCACCAGCAGAATAGTGAGGCAGGGTCTGGAGTATAATACAGGATGTAACTCAGGATCAGTACAGGTTTAAATAATGTATTGTACACAGTAACAGCACCAGCAGAATAGCGAGTGCAGCTCTGGAGGATAATACAAGATGTAAAATCAGGATCATAAGGATAAAATAATGTAGTACACAGTGACTGCACCATGCAGAATTAGTAGTGCCAGCTCTAGAGGATAATACAGGATTTAATTCTGGGTCAGTACAGGATTTAAATAAAGTTGTACAGTGACTTGCACCGCAGAATAGTGAGCGCAGCGCTGGAGGAAATACAGGATGTAACTCAGGATCAGTATAGGATAAGTAATGTATGTACAGTGACAGCACCAGCAAAAATGTGAGGGCAGCTCTGGAGAATATACAGGATGTAACTCAGGATCAGTACAGGATAAATAATGTATGTAAAATTAGTAACAGCACCAGCAGAATGTGAGTGGGGCTCTGGAGGATAATACAAGATGTAACTCAGGATCAGTACAGGATAAGTAATGTATGTACACAGTGACTGCACCAGCAGAATAGTGAAAAGCAGCTCTGGAGTATAATACAAAAATATAAATCAGGATTAGTAGAGGATAGTAATGTTTTGTACACAGTGACTCCAAACCGCAGAATAGTGAGTGCAGCTTGGAGGATAAAACAAGATGTAATCAGAATCAGTACAGGGTAAGTAATTTTATGTACACAGTGACTGCACCAGCAGGAATAGTGAGTGCAGCCTGGAGGATAATACAGGATGTAATTCTGGGTTAGTACAGGGTAAGTAATGTATGTTCAGTGATGCACCAGCAGAGTAGTGAGCGCAGCTCTGGAGGATAATACAGGATGTTAACTCAGGATCAGTACAGGATAAGTAATGTATTTACAGTGACTGCACCAGCAGAATAAATTTAGTGCAGCTCTGGAGTATAATACAGGATGTAACTCAGGATCAGTACAGGTAAGTAACGTATGTACAGTGACTGCACCAGCAGAATAGTGGGGTGCAGCTCTGGAGAATAATACAGGATGTAACTCAGGATCGTAACCCGGATAAGTATTTTATGTACAGTGACTGCACCAGCAGAATAGGAGAGCGCTCTGGAGAATAATACAGGATGTAACTCAGGATCAGAAACAGGATAAGTAATGTATGTACAGTGACTGCACAGCACAATAGTTGAGCGCAGCTCTGGAGAATAAATTATAGGATGTAACTCGGGAAATCATTTAAGGATAATTTAATGTACATAAATAGTGATCTGAGAATTTTATATAGATTCCTTCTATACATACACATTTAAATAAAGCTCTCAGGTGGACATGCCCTTTAAGGTAACTTCAATTCTTGCATATTTCTGAGAATGGAAACCACATAGATGTAGGTCACATCTATAAGTCACTACTCTGAGCAACCGACCATGAGCACAACTGCTGCCGAGATGTATTTCAAGGCATTAGCAGTAGTAATAATCATTATCTGGGTTGATGGTAACTGGGTAAACACGAGTCAGACACAAACACGTGAAGCGCGCTCGTCTTTATAGTAGCACGTATCTGCTGCCTCCATGACACAATCAGTTATGGTTGGTTACAGTAAATGAGATAACTGGTCGTAGTCATAAAGCAATAACTGGCAGGAAGCTCTCTGCATTCAATCCAAAATATTCCCCTGCGTCTCTACAACCTTTAAAAGTCACCTGGTCTATCTCACCTGGAGGTTGTTTATATTCACTACTCACAAAAAGTTCGGGATATTTGGCTTTTGGTGAAAATATCAGGATGAACGTTAATTTTCTGGATTTTTTTAATGCACTAAATGAGCCGATCTCCTCCCTTTAGATGCTCTCGTCCAACTGTTCAGTGTTTCAGGACTACTTGCACAACTTCCTGATCTGTAACAAGGAGCTTAATGGCCAAATTCCCAACAGGTGTTTGATCCCTGAATCGTCCTGATCCCCTGAATAAATTCAGGGGATCAATTTGAATTGGGATTCAAACCGTCCTCCACATCCTGCTGTTCACATTGTGACATCATAAGACCAAGACAACACCTTATAATTGATCAACAGCACTTTGCCATTGCCAGGCTTCAAGCAGGATGCTCTCAGACAGAAGTGGCCACTGAGCTTAGAGTATCACAGAGCATCATCAGCTGGTTGTATCAGAGATACAGAGAGACTGGAAGAGTCACAGAAGGGCAAAGAAGTGGAGGTCCTTTGGCTCCATCATACACTGATGAGAGCTTCATTGTATGTATAGAGTCCCATATGAATGTCGGTTGAGACGTTATGATGATAGGTCATTCACAAAATATTAGTCCCCCTCACCTGCTCTCCATACTTATTGGGGGGGTTCTTTTGTTAGTTTTTAGCTTTAATATATTTGGCTAAAGTGATCAATTCCTTCAGCTTATATACATGACCTATGGCAACCTGAAATGCTCGTCATATCTGATCACCAGATGGTCAGAATGTTGGGTCTCTTCCCCATGCTGTACACTGCAGCTCTGTTTCTTCAGATTGGCTGTCTTGTTTAAACACAAGCCCCTCAATATCCTTAACTGAAAACCAGTGCATTCGATACAGTGAGTATAGACTACGGCCCCTATGTACGAAAAGTGTCTAGTACTGACTGTCTTTGTTGCTCATAGCAACCAATCAGAACTCATAGCAACCAATCAGAACTGATAGCAACCAATCAGAGCTTACATTTAATTTCATATAGTGCTCTGGAAAAATAAAAGTTGAGCTCTGATTGGTTGCTATGAGCTCTGACTGTTTGCTATGCGTTCTGATTGGTTGCTATGGGCTCTGATTGGTTGTTATGGGCTCTGATTGGTTGCTATAAAGCTTGATGTTTGCTATGCGTTCTGATTGGTCGCTATGAGTTCTGATTGGTTGCTATGAGCTCTGACTGTTTGCTATGCGTTCTGATTGGTTGCTATGGGCTCTGATTGGTTGTTATGGGCTCTGATTGGTTGCTATGAGTTCTGATTGGTTGCTATGGGCTCTGATTGGTTTCTATGAGCTCTGATTGGTTGCTATGAGCTCTGATTGGTTTCTATGGGTTCTGATTGGTTTCTATGAGCTCTGAGGGTTTTGCTATGAGCTCTGACTGTTTGCCTATGCGTTCTGATTGGTTTGCTATGGGCTTGTTTGGTTGTTATGGGCTCTGTTTGGGTTTCCCTATGAGTTCTGATTGGTTAACTTGGGCTCTGATTGGGTTTTTCTATGAGCTCTGATTGTTGCTAGGCGCTCTGCTTGGTTGCTATGAGCTCTGCTTTGTTGCTCGGGGCTCTGATTGGTTTCTATGGGATCTGATTGGTTTCTATGTGCTCTGATTGGTTGCTATGAGCTCTGATTGGTTTCTATGGGCTCTGATTGGTTTCTATCAGCTCTGATTGGTTACTATGGGCTCTGATTGGTTGCTATGAGCTCTGATTGGTTGTTATGAGCTCTGATTCGTTGCTATGAGCTCTGATTGGTTACTATGAGCTGTGATTGGTTGCTATGGGATCTGATTGGTTGCTATGAGCTCTGATTGGTTGATATGGGCTCTGATTGGTTGCTATGGGCAACAAAGAAAGTCTTACTGCTAGACACTTTTCATACAGATATGTCTAAAGCTAATTTCCAGAGACATTGCGCTGCTCAGCTGATGCATCCAAGCTAATTACATGTGATGCATTTTAATAAAACAATCCATATCATAAAATGTTATAAAGTATAAGGACAACATACGGTTGACAAGTAGCAGCAGGTCTTAGTCTTCTATTTTTGCTGGTTTAGATATAGTCTGTTATAGCAGAAACCATCCCCCAGCACCTCCCTCTGCAAATCTCCAGGCAAGCTAAAACTCAGCATTAAAGGGGCATTCCCATCTCTCAGTCCATGTGTGCAGGGACATGATCCTCTGAAAACTAGAATGGCCACACCCAGCTGACAGATTCAGTAATTCATGTCCAGGAGGAATAACAGAGGAACAGCACAGCCCAGAGTTATAAGAGAAGAGGCTCCAGGATTGTTGTTTTTTTTAATTTATGGTCTTGTAAGACCTTGGAAGTCATTCTGGGCACAAATCATGAGTTTCCAAAAATGAATCACATTGTTCACTTTTGTAGTGAGATTTATTGTAGAAAATATTATTTATTGTATACAGAGAAACAAATCGCATTGACATATCAAGCTGCAAACTTCACAGTTACAATGTTACAGTATATACAACTCCTAATGGGAGAGGATTTACAATGTCATTGTATCTTCTAATGATACAATTGTGGCAAATTTACATAACAAGAACCAGGATCTGTTTTAACCCCTTTAGCACCAGCTCCGAAAGGGCTTCAATGACTCAACTACATATTTCACTTACAACAGTCAGACCTTTCTTACTTTTAACTCACGCAGCTGTTTACGGACTTGTTTTAAGCGGGAAAAGTAAGTTTTTGTGGAGGGAAGGTGCAGTTTGAGTAAATATAAATTGCTGTGTAACTTTTTAACAACAATTTTGCAACATGAACATAAAAACAGTGCTTTTATGCATTATTTTTTTTTAATGTTTACCCCATTCAGAATTCACATGAAATAACCTGTTAGGATTAATTCTGCAAATTATTGCGGCCGCGTGGATACATAATATGTGCAGTCTTTGTTTTTCCTTCACATGTAATGTATGCACAATAAACTTTTTTACTAATTTTTTTTTCCACACTTTTTATCCACATCTTTTTAGCTTTATTTTTTTTTATCCCATTAAAGGGGTTGTCTCACTACAGGTATTGATGCTTTTCATGTTAAAGATCTTGCAAAAACAAATCACTTTGCAATATATGTTCATTAACAGTGTCCTACCTATTCCTAGCTATCCCCTCTTGTATCGGCTGCATCAGCTCCTCAGGTCGCTATAGCTATAGACCTGTTTGATCTCTCCTGATAGGCTGTCAGCACTGGTTGCTGTAGCTACAGACCTGTTCCTTCTCTCCTGATAGGCTGCCAGCACTGGTTGCTTTAGCTACAGACCTGTTCCATCTCTCCTGATAGGCTGCCAGCACTGGTTGCTATAGCTACAGACCTGTTCCATCTCTCCTGATAGGCCGCCAGCACTGATTGCTATACCAACAGACCTGTTTGATCTCTCCTTAAAGGCAGCCAGCACTGGTTGATATAGCTACAGAGCTGTCCCATCTCTCCTCATAGGCCGCCAGCACTGGTTGCTATAGCTACAGACCTGTTCCATCTCTCCTGATAAGCCACCGGCACTGGTTGCTATAGCTACAGACCTGTTCAATCTCTCATGATAAGCCACCAGCACTTGTTGCTATAGCTACAGACCTGGCTTCTACTGCAGCCTAGTAGAATCCAGTAAACACGCCCCTGAAAGTGAAAACCCGAAAATCAAAGTGAAACCAAGAAAACAGGACTGAAGTAAGATGAATCATTGTAGTGAGACAACCCCTTTAGGAAATAACTATTTTTACACTTTTTTCACACTTAATTATGTATTAGCATTCTCCTGTATACTCCCTCGTTATATCAGTATGACACAGGCTGCTATAAGGGCAACACACAGTTTGCCCTAACAGCAGGATCACTGTATAGACAGCTTTGGGGCTACTCTAGGTCCCCAGGGCTGACTGTATGGACAGGCTCCATCGGGCACTGAGAATCCTGGTGACCTGATGGGGCAAGGGAATCCCCTTTGATGATGGCAACCATGGTCCGTGACCGCTTCATGGTTAAATGACGGGGATCAGAGGTTTCATCCGATTTGGGTCTCGCACAGTCACTGCTCTAGGGAGGAAGATGTCAACTACCATTCCAGTCCTAGAGCAGCTGCAGCGCTGGGAGCCGCAAACCCCCTTAGTAGGCAGTGATGTCTTTTGGCATCACTGACGACAAAGAACACGCACCAATTGACATCAAAAGACGGTCTTTAAGGGGTCAAGAGTATTAGACTTCTGATTCAAACTTGTGATAAACATCACATCAGCTATTTGTAGCTGCTGTTGGGGCATTCAAGTAGGGCAACAGCAGGTTCTTCTGATCCTTCTCATCCAGCGCACTGCCTCCAGCTTTTAAACTGTCAGGAATACAATCATTAATTTAACCCCTTAGAGTATGTTCACACAACGTGTTTGTGGGGACGTGCTTTGGGGCATAATTGCACTGCAAATCCGATAAAATCATAGCACTCATTGAGTGCTATGATAATACAAGCTTCCTTAACTCCTGTAACACTCCTTTAACTGTTTAGATGTCACAGCCAGTAGGGGCACAGTATGTAAACAGCTAAACCTGGCTGCAGCACCTCCTTATGCCCCCTCCCTCCCTGCAATGTGATCGTGGAGCATCGTTCATTTGCCATTGCAGCCAGAAGCCCAGTGGAGGCCTCCATAGCTGCAACAAACCTATGACCAGTTCCTAGTTATCTGGTTCATAGTCCATATTTCCTATTTTCCTTATTCCCTTCACACCATACAAGTCCCCCTGGACAACCTTTCACATATCCAGGGCTCCACTCCTAGTTCTATCTTTCAAACCTCTTACATTATATGGGCATCTTTACTTAATTATTTTAAACCTCTATATGTATATTTATCCCCAAAAATGTATGTTTTAAAGACTTGTGATAGTGTGATAAGCTTGGTTTGCCTCATGATCTCTAGCTATTAATTAGTAACGAGGGCCACTTAATAATTTATTCTGCTCTAGAAGTTGTCGGCCTCCGTCGAATGTTGTTATAATTTACTAATGCAACTTGCAGTACCACCTGTCACCATCACTGTTTAGTTGCATTTTCCATAGACACCAGTGCAACAGCGCCCCCAGTTCCAATTTACTTGGCTTGATAGAATCATAATGAACTCAGTTTGAAATATAGTAATGTTCACCTTATCCGTCTGCTCCACCCAATCCCTTTCAAAAGGGACTGTATAACATGTTTTAGTTTTTAAAAGTAACCGTAACAGTCCTTTAAGTGTATTGCATCAGGATTAGTAAATAAAATATCAGTTGTTTTGCTTAATTTACAGATTTGGAAAACATTGTTTCAGTTTCGTAACATGGCATATTCCACCTCAGGAGGGCGCTCCCGTGCTGTGCCTTCACTTAGGTTGGCGATGATGGAGTAGTGGATGTCGTCTTGCGGATCATCTTGAGTTATCTTTGAAGACTCAATGTTTTCATACTAGAACAGTAACAATGGATGATACATGATAACATTAACTTTATAACATTAACGTTATACATCAATGTCAACCTCATAGCAGACAAAATCAGAGAGGAAGGGAGAAACGGAGATTAGAGACTGTAACATTTGTGAGCAGCAATGTGCGTATGAAAGGAAAACATTGTTGATAGGAAACCGGGAGAGGTTTTAGTATATTTTATAGCTCAGGATTAGTGTTGAGCGATTATTATCGACAAAGTTGAAATCGGCACAGTTTTTATGGTGATCGGATTTTTTAGATCATGCGATAATTTAGGTTAAAATCCGTGCATCATCTATTAACTCCTTAACGACCGCCCACCGTCTTTAGACATCGCTGCAGACAACGGAGTTTGCGGTGCCCGGCGCCGCAATTGCGCTGGGATCGGGGCTGTATTACAGAGCCCCGATCCCAGAGCATGTCCTGCAGGCATCGGGGAGCCGCGGAAACCTCCCCAACCCGATGCTTTAACCCTTTGATTGCGGCGGTGCGTTACCGCAGCGCAATCAAAGGGATCCCCTGCTCTGCTGAGTGATCGGAACACCCGGTGACCCGACAGAGCCCAGGGACCGGCTGCACAGTCAGCCCTAGGGACCTAGCGTGGCCCCAGAGCTGTCTGTGTAAGAAGCCAGTGATTAGGACGCACTGTGTGCTGTCCTAATCACTGCCTGTGTCAAACTGACACAGATTAGCATGTATTAGCATATATGAATATGCTAATACATTGGTAAGTGTAAAAAAAAAAATGTAAAACAGTTCTCCCTTCATGGGAGTAAAAAAAAAGTACAAAAAACCCCATAAAAAGTGTTAAAAAGAAAAAAAAAAAAAATAATAAAATAAAAATAAATATTTAATAAAAATAATTGTGCTAAATTAAACAAACAAAAAAAAACAAATATATTTGGTATCCACATGACCATAATAACCTGTAGAATTAATCTAACAAGTTATTAAGTGTGAAATGTGAATGGTGTAAAAAAAATTAAAAAAAAAAAAAAATAAAAAGAAAAAAATACTGCAATTATTTATAAGTGAACTTAAACTATTCCCATTATAAAGTACAACTCGTCTCGAATAAAACGAGGCCTCAGACAACTGCGTCATTG
>JAODAL010071294.1:0-15578 GCA_025379985.1 Phyllomedusa bahiana
TCCCGCCCGTACGGCGACAATCGCGTTTTTTAGTGATTTTTTTATGTATTTTTTTATAAAAGGGTTTTTAGCTCTTTTACAGATAATGTTTACACCTTAAAAAAAATGATTTTTAAATTTTTCCATGCTCCCGGGACTGAGTTTTCAGTCCCCCCATCTCTCCATGACTACAATGGACAAAGTACTCCCTCTGTTTGGCCGGGTAGCCAAGCCCCTCTATTCAACCAATCACCTTTTTGCTTTTTTTTACTGTTTTTTTTGAACTGTCCCCCCCTTTTCATTTGATTGGGTCAATACTACTTCCAAGCTTAAAAGGGTCTCTTCTCCCCTATTGTTTTGGCTGGTTTCTCCCGCCAATAAAGCGCTTCGAATTTAAATTGCTTTTTTCCCGGGCAGTTTCAATATCCTAATTCCTGATTAGCGCCGTTCTTGATTTTTTGAAAGTGATTTTTTATTTATTTTTTTGGGGGGTTTAGCTCTTTTTCGAAATTTTTTAAACACCTAATAAAAAACGTTTTTTGGGAATCATACCCCATGCCTCAGGGAGGGGAAAGGCAGTTTATTTTTTTTTGCGATCTTAAATTTTTCCTAATTTTACGTTCTCGTTTCACTTCGCCTCCCCCCGGGCTCAATTAGACCACTTCAACTGGGTATGCCTGTCGAGTTGTCGGGCGCTGCAATCCCGCACTTTGCCAAGCCATTCAGCTCCCTTTTAGTATTCGAATGGGTGCTCCTGCCCCAAACGCCCACACTGCCCCATTGCACACCCCTTCATGTAAGGCGCACCGAAAGGGGAAAAGGTTGCCCCAACACCCATCCTGCTTCCGAAGGGGAGGGGGTCCCGGTGAGGCCATTTTTTCCGCCAGAAAACAGGTGCAACTCCCGATCATACATGTCACCCATTGTCTCTTACATCTTGGACGTTTAGCATTCCATATAAATTGTAAAAGCTGGGCTTGGAGTTTATTAAGGAGTGAGGGTAGAAATAGAAAAGGCAAGGATCTGGAAATATATAGAAATTTAGGCAGCAGAACCATTTTGACCAGATTGATTCTCGCCATCCAAGAAAGTGGAAGGTTGGTTAATTTGCTAATCTCCTAAGTACATGTAGTGGAAAGATCTGATAGGTTTAGGTTAATAGCGTGGTCAAGGGAATGTGAAATCTTTTCCCAAATATGTGATGTGTTCTTTTGCCCAGATAAAGTTAAAGTTAAAGTTTTTTTTTTGGAACTTTAGAGATTGAGTGGAACACATGATTTTTTGGTTGGATTTAAATTTTTTAAAAAGGGTATATTTGGAGCATTTAGCAGATTCATCAAACCTTGTATGGAAGTCTCTGGATTTGTAAACAATACAAGGATGTCATTTGCAAACAAACAAATTTTATGTTCTATACCAAGTAATTCAACCCTGAAATATCTAATGAACCACAAATTATTTCTGCCAAAGGTTCTACACAAAGAACATAGATTAGGGGGGATAGCAGGCATCCTTGCTTCCCATAAAAGGGGAGGAAAGCCCAGTAAACACGGGTTATGGGGAGTATACAACGAATTTGCTTGAGTGATTAACCCTGAAAAAAAAAATTTAGCTATCACTGCCGAGGATTTCCCAATTGACCTACAAAGGCTTTTTCCTCAAGCGAGAGAAGGAGTCGGAGTGGGTTCAATTGACCATTTGAATAATTTTAAAAACCCTTTTCGACTCCACCCGGTCTGGTTTTTTTTGACAAAGCCCGATTGATCATTGTTTATTAGTGATGGTAAAACTTCCCCCAGCCTGGTAGCCAAAATCTTGGAATAAAGTTTTATGTCGTTATTATAGGAATTGGTCGTAAATTTAAATTTCCTATCTGGGATTTTTCCCCGGTTTTGGTTGTTTTGGGCCAGGGCCGAAAGCATTTGCACAGGAGCCTCACCTTTGTTAATAATACTCTGGAAAAGAGTGGAAAGATGAGGGGAGAGAATGGGCTTAAAAAGTTCATAATATTCATTGGTAAGCCCATCTAGGCTTGAGGATTTGCGCAATTTAGAGCTAGCAATTGTTTTTTAAACTTCTAGGACTGAAACTGGTTTGTTTAAATCAGCAAGTTGTTCCGACATTAGGGATGGAAGGTTAGTTCTTTCCAGAAAAGAAAAGATTTCTGATTCTAGTATTGGAGGGGTGTCCGGGTTGTCTTTCAGATTGTATAAACTGGTATAGTAATCCGTAAAGTTATTTGCGATTTCTTGAGGCACAAATCCTCTTTTGGGAGGGAGACGTCAGCCAGGGTATTTTTGTCTTAATTTGAAGTTTCTTCACGCGTTGTGCAAGTATTTTAGATGGTCTGTCGCCTTGAAGATAAAAACTCCATTTGAATTTGGCCAACTGGTATTCTACTGGTGTAAATTAATGATTCGTAACTAATTTCTGCATTCTGCTCATTTTTCTTTTTTACTGCGGTTAGGATTGGTTTTAAATTCTTTATCTAAGATTTGAATTTTGTTTAAGACGTGTTAGGGCTTTGTTTAATTATTTATCCTGGAACCATTCTCTGTTTTTTTATATTTGTTTTTTTTTCTTAATAAAGCTTTTGAATAGAAAGATCGCTTTTGGGGCTGCCTCCCTTTTTTTTTTTTTTCCTAGGGCCATTTTATACAAACCCCCCAAATTTACCATTTAAAATGGCACACCACAAATTCAGGGGGGGGTGCGAAGGGGTGTTAAGTTCAAATATCTATAAGGGGTTTGGATCTCTTAAACAATTAGGGGATTTTATACCATATTTTTTATACGCTAAGGCATAGGGGAAGGAGGACTTGTCTTCTAATGAAATTAAAAAAGGGGCATGGCAGACCAGAAAATTACTATTTCGGATTGGAGTACTGATGGAAAGGTGCGTCTACTACAAAAAAAGTCAACCCGGATGAGGTTCTAAATGCTGAAGTAGTGAATTCCCTTTTAAAGCTGTTGATAACGCCAAAGGGGCATAAAAATTCTCCTCCAATTATATGGATTTAAGATCCGGGGGCATAGGGGAAAACAGCAATTAGATCTATTTTAATTTTTTTATCAATCACAAGTTTTGAAATTTTCCCAAAATTTGGGCCCTTTTGGGCCAATATTTTTTTAGCTTTTTTTTATGACTTTGGGTGATAAATGGGGATTTTGTTTTGTTTCGGGGCACACAGGTTTCCCCCAAGGGGTTTTAAAGAAAAAAATTGTTTTCACAGGGAATAATTATGTTTGCCTTTGGATCAATGCCCGGAGTTTATAAGTGAAAAAAGCAATAAGTTTTTTAATAAAGATACCCAAACCCCTCCTTTCTTTTTAAATTTGGGAAAGAAGGGTTAAAGGGAAAAAGGGAAATTTTTATGGTGTAGTCAAGGAGTCGTTTTTTTTAAGGGTGGGCCCTCTTGAGACAGAGGATGTCACATTTTAATTTTTAAATGTCTTCCACACCTTGGGCTTTTTTGGGGGGAATTGAGGGCCCTTTCCCGTTTTTAAAGGGAAAATCTTAATCACCATAAATGAATATTTTTCCCAGTTTTTAAAAGGTGCAGGATTATCAAAAAAATACCTGTGATTTTAAAGCTACTGGTGAAACCTGGGATTTAAAAAAATAGGCAGAAGACTTTGGGAAAAAACAAAACCTCTTTAAAAACCCCAAACAATCCAACACATTGTAAAAAAACAAACGGGCCCCCCTCGGGGGAATACCAGCAAAGGGGGCCCCCCATTCCAAGGGGAAATTTGCGGGAACAAAGAAAGGTCTAAAAACTTAAAAAATACAGACCAGGGCAGGCCCTTCAAAAGGGAAGAAAAAATTTCTTTCAAAAACTGCATGGGGGTAGTTTTTTCCCAGTTTTTTTAGGAGAAGGAGTTCATGGAGAAGGAACGGCGTGGTGTAATGGCCTCCGGTCTGTCCTTTCTTTTTGGTGGAGAGTTCACTGGTGTTATTGAGCGGTGCCAAGAAAGCAGGAGTTCTTTAGCCACAGCTGGGGTGTTGCAAACCACGTAGAAATTATCCTTGGGAAAATTTAATAATTTTTTTCACTGGAATCCCCAGTGGTAGGAATTATTGTCTCTGAGGATCTTCGTTACTGGGGGTAAAACCCCAAAGCTTTTTAAAACATGGTCCCAGCTGACAGATCAGGGTACAGGGATATATTTTGGAACCTTTCTGGGAGTTCCGTGCATTTGTGTATGGATTTTGGCTATAACATCACGGGGAACCGTTGATGGAAGGTGTTTTGGTAATCGGGTGGTTTGGGCCCAACAGTGAGTTCTAGGTCGCTAGCCTCTGGGAAGACTGAAGCCATAAAGTCTAAAAAACCTGGGGTAACAAACCCTTGGGAAAAATTAAATTCCGGCACTCCCTTAGCCCCAAAATTTTTTTTTCTTCGGGACCTTCTTCCGGCCCCAAAACCCTTTAACTGATGGCCCTTTTGAACAACTTCTTCTAAAGCCAAATTTGTGTCTATTAGCAAATTGGGGGTTTTCCCCGGGCCTTTTTATGTTAAACATTTTCCTTCTCGAAATAAACCTTTGGGATGTGGGATTTTAAAATCACCTATCCTCCCTTAAACCCCCTTTGGGAGGGTTTCCCCTAAAGATGAAAAAAGCAATGTGGAGTATCCTGCAATGCCTAAGGGCCCCCCCTGAAGTTTCTTTTTGGGTTTCCAAAACTAACCGAACTTTGTCGGGGAGGACTGGAGACAAGGCAAAAAAGGGGGTATCACTCCCTTCCCTTTGCAAAAAGAAAAAAGAAAGACGAGGGTCCCCGGGTTCCCAGCAGAACAAGCCCAAAAAGTAGAAAAGACCCCACATTTCCAAAAAAATTTTCTTAAAAGATCCATTCTTTTTTGGGCAATCCTTTAAAATGGCATAGCTTTTTAAAGGGGCATACAAAGGCTGACTTTGTTTCGGGAAAACCAACTCCCCCTTTTTTTTTTAAATTTCATTCCCTATGAGTAAGGGGTATTTGGGTCTCCCAAAAACGCTTCAGCCTTGAAACCGCTACAACATGCTATGCCATTTTAACAGATTGCCAATAAAGAATGGATCTTTTAAGAATATAACTGGAAGTGCTGGATCGTTTTCTACCTTTACACGCCCTTCCTTATCTTGGGATTGAGAAGGGGTATTGTTAAAAAACTCCATTAGTTTTTTCGGTCTGAGGTTTCTCTTCGAGGTGCCCCCCATTTAGCTGTTCACCCAAGAGAAAACGTTGAGAATAAGAAATGGGGAAGGCTATGGGCAAAATAAAGGGAAAGTAATTTCCCTTTTTTTTTTTTTTTTTTTTTTGCGATAACTCTTGGGAGAACACTCCAATTCTTTGTGGCATGTTCACTGCTCAATGGCGGGTTTAAAACCCAAACCCCAAAAAAAGCTGGAAAACCTCTGGCCTTTATGCAAACGGGGAAAAAATTAACAGGGAAAGCAAATTGCTTGGGGCAAAAGCTCACTTATCCCCATTTCCTAGGGGGAACAATTAGATGAAAAACTGCACACCAACTTGCCCACCTTTTTCACAACCAAAATGCAAAAAAGCTACAGTATAATGCGGGGGGAATTGCACAAATAAAAAATCCCCAATAAAACAACTACCAACACATTTTCACTGCATGGGGGGGTTTAATTTTTTGGTACTCCAAAATACATATAAAAAATTTGATACAAATGGTCCAAATAAATACAGATCCCTTGTGGTACACCATCCCGGGCTTACAACCTATTAGTGACACCCATATTTATTAGATTGGGCAGGCTGCACACCACTTTCAAAGGTGTCCAACCCCAAAACACAGGAAACCCACCGCTCCCCACACTTTTGGGCAAAATACAAAATAACAAAATTTTAAAAAAATTTTAAATATGAGGTTTTAAATTTGGTAGGGGGTCCCAAAACCAAGCTCAGAAGCCGCGTCACGGCTCCTCATGTCTTGTGAGCCCCTAGGGGCTAACAATTTACAAAAAAACATACAAAAAATGGGACATTACTTCCCCAAAAAAATACTCCAATTCTTTGGCATTTTCAGGGCCGAGGGCTGGACAAAACTGCCCCCAAGAAGCGGGCAACTCTGGCCTTTATGCTAACGGGAAAAAATTAAAACAGCAGGGGGGAGGGGTTTCCCCTAGCAGGGGGTTTAATGTGAGCTTTTGCTCAAAAATTTAAGCTCACCTTTAATTTTTTTTCCCATTAGCATAAGGGCCACAGTTTCCAGTTTTCCGGGGTTTATTTTAGCCCCACCCAAATTGAGCTTGGAGTGCCCCAAAAAATTTGGGAAAAAATTTGTCCACCCATTCCATTTTTTTGTCCAATAATGAAGTTCAAAATATGATTTTGAAAAATCCAAAAATGTTCCTGCTTAAATTGTGTCCTTTAATCTTCCCGTAGGGGGATAGAGGGGTGATGTCGTCACATAGCAAGCCCCTTTTTTGTAGTGATAAAAGGGGTGAAATTTTTTTTAGGGTGTAAAAATTTAAAATTTTTTTAGCGCAGCAGAAAATATCTTAAGTATACAGCAAAACATGTTATCACTCTCTAAGTAATATGTTAATATCAAAACACTTAAATCTATAGATTTGTATTAATTCCTTTAACATTTCAGTTTTCGGCTACATACGTTAGTAAAGCTGTGTAAATGGAGCCCGTACTACATTTTGTCATGTCCTCGCCCAAAGTCTTCGCTTTTTCAAACAGCAAATCAGGGCCCTTGGTGGCCATGTGTATAGCTTTAGTAAACCTGGGGTGGGAAAGCTCTTTTTTCCCAAGCTTTTTTCATGGCTTGCCCTAGAATTTAGTGGTATGGCTGTAAAGGGGAAGATTTTTCTGCTTGTACCTAGCATTACATGGCCATCTGTGTTTTAAAATAGTAGCATGCCCTGGGGTGGGGAGCTTTTTGTACAAGCATTTAAACCCACGGCTCGTCTATTTTATAGTGACATGAGCTGTGTAGGGGTTTTTCCCCGGGCCTGTACCTGCATTTACAAAGGCCCCTTCCATGTATTTTAGTACAGTGACCTGGTGGGGGAGCTTTTCCCTGTACTAGCACTATCATGGTACAGTCCCCGGTTTTTTTGGGTCCAAAACTGAAAACCCCGGGTTTCCCCCAACACTGGATGAGATACCCAAGGTTGCTCCTTTTCTAAAATATTATATGGTGTTTGCCCCCCAAGGGGAAATAATTCCAGAGGGTCGGGGGGTCGAAAGTAACCAAGTGCAACAAAATTTGGGGCAAGCCCCCTAAGGGGCTTCCCAACTCCTCCACAAAAAGGCCCCCCGGGTGGGGAGGAGAGGCCGGGCCTACTTTCCCTCCTCTCTAAAAAGGCTGATGGCGGGCTGAAGCACGGGTAAACCCACGACCCTGGGGATCAGTCGCCCGGTCGGGTTTGGGGGTAAAAAGGGCTGTTGCCCCCGGGGTCTGGGGGTTTTGTTATCTTCAGAATCTTCTTCTGGTCACACAGGCTGTCTGGCATAGTCACTTCTGCTAACAACTGGTCTCTATCTGAAGAGTCCCTGAGGTCTCTGAGTGCTTGCCTTTTATATTTTTCTAGACTACCCAAAAAAGCTCTAAGGGGGAAGGGGGGGGGAGGGGAGAAACACAATCCCGTAAAAAAAAATTGTTTACAATTTCATCTTTCATATATTTTTTATAGGGGTTTCCATTCTAAACCTAGGGGAATGAATTGGCATCTTACCAGATGATGCAAAGGTCACTGTCGCGTTTTTACCCCTTCCCAAAACTCAATTTTTGCATTTTTTCCTAGAAAAGGGGGAAATTTACCAATTTCCCTCATCGATAGGTATCAAGTCTCAATCCCCTTAGTAATGACTGACTAAAGTGTTAACCCTTTCCCCCATAAAAAGATTATTTTTTTTTCAAATAAAAAAGAACAAAATTATAAAAAACAAATTTTAAACTGATTTAACAATATAAAAACATAAAGAAGTACATAACAATGTAAAACCTGAAAAGCCCGGATAGAAAAGGGGTTGATGGGGTTTTCCCTAGCAGTAATAAGGGGGGAAAGCCTAAATCCCAAAGTACCTGTAACGGGGACCCTGCAACCACACCCCGAATTCCCACACGCAAACCCCCTTACTCCTGGGACTCCAAATGCTACACCTATGGCGCTGGGTCTCGCATGTCAAAACGTGGGCCCCACTCAAAAGCACTGGCCCTGGGCTGCTTACTCATCTCTCACCTTAAAGTTTAAAGGGTTTTTTCGCTGGTAATTTTTTTGTAATTGCTGGCGCTTTACCCCATACTATCCCCGCAAATATCCCGAAACCCCCTCCAAAATCTTTAGTGTAATTTTTCCCAAGGGGAAAAAAGTCTTACCTAACCGTGTACCAGGGTTCCCCTTCCTCCCTTTCCCTTGGGCTATAATCTTCCCCCTGTCCAGGAAACTTCCTGCCTTTCTTGCATTCTTTTACTGCTTTTTCACCTCGACTGTAACCGGCAGGTAATCACGCTATGGGAAGGACCTGGGGTTGTCCCGCCGCCGCAAACAAACTTGCCCCGGGGGGCTCTGGTTTACCCGGGTTTTTCAACCAAATTTCGGGAAAAGGATTTCCCCCCGAAAAAACGGCTTGAGTAAGGGGGAGGGGGGGGGCGCTGCCTGCCTTTCCCCCTAGACTTTATTATCCACAACCTTTTCCCCCGGGTAAATAACATTCATTTTTTTCCCCCCCCCCCGGGGAAAGCCGAGCGGGTTTGGAGAGAAAGGAATACATAATTCCTATGAGAACTGTGGGTTAAACTAATGGGTGGGAAAAGGATTTCCCGCCGTTTGCCAAACGCAGTAAAGGGGCCCCAAAACGGCTGCAAAACCGTCCCTGCACTGAAACCGAGTGAACGGTTCCCCTTTAAAATTTTTCCCTTTTCCTGGACGGCTTCACCACTGCTTTTCAGTGGGTCCGTGATCTACTGCTTGGTCCTTACAACCCAAACCCTTTTTCTGGGCCACCCACACCTCCCCTACTTTTAAATTTGGGTGTCCCCGGGAAAGGATGAAAAATCTGTGTTCATTAGGGTTATACTTTTTTAAAAAATTTTTTGGGAAAATTTTAATTATCCTGATGGCAATTTTTATGAACTTTGCCCCAATGTTAGCTTTCTTGTTCTTTTTTTTTTTTTTATTGGGAAAAACCCCCCCCACCCCCTTGTAATTTCACTTTTTCCCTATAGTGAAACAAAAATCATATACTTCAAGATGTAAAGCATAAAAAAAAAATATAAACCCCTTTCCTGGTGTGGGCATAATAAAAAAGCTTTAAGTTTTTTCTTTTTCGCCTTCGAAAGTCAAAACTTATAATTTTTTCCCTCTAAAATAGACATATGAGGGCTTTTATTTTGTGGGAAACAAAAAGTATTTTCTAATGGTGTTAAATTTTTTTTAAACCCTAGAAGTTCAGGGAAAAACCCCAAAAAAAATTTGGGGCCCCAAAGTGAAAAAAATTAACTTTTGTCATTTTTCGGGTTTTTCTTTTTCAGTTTCAAGCTCCGGAAAAAAAGATGTTTATTGGGATTCTAAAAGGTTTATAGGGAAACCGACTATACCAAACCCTGTTTGGTTTTCCCTTAGGTTTTGAAAACCGTAAAAAAATTCCAAAAATTTTCTATTCTTTAAATTTTCGCCCGGCCCATTTTGCAGACCAATAAAATTTTTTTTATTAATACCTACGGAGTGAGTTTAGGCAAATTTTTTTTGGGGGCTAAGTGTACTTTTTTTCCCACCAAATTTTTGGAAATTTCATGGGGCTTTTTTGATTACATTTTTTCCAATTTTTATGGGACGCAAATGGGGCCCAAAAACCACAATTTTTTGGGGTTTGAAATTTTTTTCTTCTACTGTTTTTTAACAAACGGGATAAAGAAGTTTTCATTTTTAAAAGATCAATTTTTTTAGACCGGCAATACCAAAAACGTTTTTCCCTTTTTTTTTTTTTAATTTGTAAAAAAGGCAAAAAGGGGGGGATTTAAGTGTTTTAAATTTTTTTTTTTTTTTTTTTTTTTAAAAACTTTCCCCACAAACCCCTTCCCCGGGATAAGGACGTCCAAAACGTCCATTTTCAGTAAAAGGGTAAAGTTTCACACGGCTTTAAATTGGGGGGGGTAATTTCGCCCCGCAATTACGCCCCTGTGACGGGGCGGGGCGGGAGCGGGGGGTAAGCAGGGGGCCCGGGACTTCACCGGGCCCCTAGACTAACCCCTGCTAGGGCGCGTATACCCGCTAAAAATTACAAGTTCCCTTTTTCCCCCCGCCCCTCGGGTTCGCCGGGGGGGGAGAGGAAACCTAATCCAAAGTTTTTCAAAGAAACTGTGAATTACCGTAAAGAATGGGGGCCTTTTTTGGCCCCCTAATTGGCGCACTTTGCGCGTAATTACGGACCAAATCGGCCCCTTTTAAGCCGTGTAACAAGGCCTAAGGGGTTAAAAAAATATATCAATATATGTAAAATTTTAAAAAATTTAAAAAATATAACATAATAGAAAAAAATGCAAAATATATAAAAATTCGAGTATCTTTTTAAACTATGTGAAGGGATATTTAAATTTTTACCCCTAAGGAGGAAAAAGATTGCTTTTTTTTTCCCTTTTTCCATAAAGGGGAGATCGGCTTTTAAAACTACTTTTGGAAATTCGTTGCAATAAAGGGTTTAAAGGCAAGGTTTTTTTTAAAACTACTTCAGGGGGACATACAATGACTACATGCTGCATTTCCCCAAAATTTAAAATGTCCTAAGGCTTTAAAAATTTTTTATAAAAACTGGAAAAAAAGGGAACCGTTTTCTGCTTGATGTTTTCCCTTATCAAATAAGGTTTTCCAACCTGCTTTTAAACCCCAAAGGGAAAACCCTTTTTAAAACCCCAGCAAAATTGAAAAAATATCTAACAGCAACTTCATAAACATAATTCACAAAATTGAAAATTTCCCCTTTTTGGCATTTAAATTTTGTTTTATTTTAATTTTTCAAATAAATACTTTACCCTTAAAACAATAAAAATTTCAAGTGCAGAAGCTAAAATTTTACAATTTTGCATTTTTATAGGTTTTTTTTTGAGTGTTTTGGGCCAAAAATATTTTCCCTTTTTTATAGTTTTTTTTTTCTTTACTTATGAAGTACATGAATTTTGGGCATGTCCCGGGAAACATCAAACTGAAAGTTTTCCCAAATTTAGTCCGGGCTTCTGAAAAGGTCTTCGCTGATGACAGCTGTAATCCAAAAATGCTTCTGCATGCTTTCCCCCTCGGGTCACAGCCTAAACTTGTAATAGCAGCTTTACCTATAACCCCTTTTTGCCGCCCCTTAAACCCGCAATAATCTTGCTCTTTTCCCGATACAATTCATCAAATTTTCTAAAAATACCTTTCCCCTCATATCTATTAAATGTCTTTTTTTGACAAAGGGTAATGCCGGGAAAAGTCTAATGTTAAAGGGGATCTATTGTATCACTGTAACCTTTAACAGAATGCCCCCTTTTTAACACAAACAGACCCATCTATTTTTTTGAAAAATAAAAAAAAAAAACTCCCAATTTTTTGTATAAAACCAGCATTGGTGTGCCGTGGTTTTCTACTAAATACTTATGACAGGTCCACTTAAGCAAGGTAGAAAACACCCTTAATTTGGGCCGTAATTTTGAGACATTTTTCCCAAAAAATTAGCAGAAATTGGACCCAAGCAGCTCCCCCCTAAGGTTGGTCGGTT
Organism: Phyllomedusa bahiana; assembly: GCA_025379985.1. Classification (NCBI taxonomy): domain Eukaryota; kingdom Metazoa; phylum Chordata; class Amphibia; order Anura; family Hylidae; genus Phyllomedusa; species Phyllomedusa bahiana. Next base: position 11,702 of record JAODAL010071294.1, read on the forward strand.
TCCCCCCGGGGAATCTAGCTTAAATGCATGGCCTCACGCTCTACATACCCCGCTTTTTTTTCATTTGCGAGTCTACCATAAGCATCCCCAAAATGATCGTCTTAATGAACCATAAATTTTAAAAAATTTTTTGCCCCTTAGCACCATATCTTGGGGCTACCCTAGGATACCAAGTACCTTTAAAAGGCCCCTTGGGGTTTTTTCAAAACCTGTACCTATTTTTCATGTCCCCCAAAATTTTTGCCAACTTAACACCAACGCTTTCAAAACCAGGGGCCCCATCAGGGAAATTTTAGGGGGCCCCATACAGCCAAATGTCCCGCCCACCCCCCCCACCCCCCCCCCCCCCCCAAAAAAAAAAAAAAAAATAGGGTGAACGGGGATAACCTCGTTCTGGGGGTTTATTGTTGGAAATTTACTATTTGATTTAAACACATTGGGTACATGTTATTTAAAGCGTTAAACCCAATTTTTTTTTGCGCATTAATATTGGTTCCCACCTGAATCTAAGAACCTCTTCTGTGCGGGAAAATTTCTTGCTCGGGTAAGCTGCTTTAAAGTTCTCTTTTCCCACAGAAAATGCGCTTGGAAACGCTGTGGGGAAGTTAAAATCTAACCCCAAAACCCAAGCGCTTTACAAAGTGCCGGGGGTTCTGTGTAATGCCCTGATATTGGTGTGCTTTTAAAAATAAAGAACGGGGCTGCGCTAATCTGGGGTTGAGAAACCCCAGACTTCTGACCACCCCACACATACAGTCGCCCTTCTTAATCTTTTTTTTGTGGTCGTAAAAAATCCTTGATACCAATTTAAAAGAGAGTTTAAATGTGTTTTAATATTTTTTTATTTAGACCAATAACCTTTTTCTGTCAGCAAAAGCGTGCAGAGATAAGTTGTTATGGGGTGAGGGTTTTTATTTTATTTTTTCCGTTTTAGGACAATGATTTTTTACTTTAATTCCCAATTTTATAGAAAAGTGGGGAAACCGTAAAGAAACACTATTCCAACATTTTTATTTTGGTAATTTTAAAAATAATTATTTTAAATCTTTTTTTTCCTGTCTCACCAGTATTTGTACAATAATCGCTAATACAATAACTACGATACTTGTGTATTTCATTATATTGTCATTCCAGTGATCCAAACCGTACATCCGCAAAAATCTCGTAAAAGTAAAAAAAAGGACAGAAAGTTCTGCAGGAGGCAAAACCAAAAGGGAAAAAAAAAGTTAAAGAAGGAAACTATTGCCCCCCCCCACCTAACGGTGAAGAATGAAGGGGGTGTTCCCTTACCTGCTCCTAGAGATAGATGGCTGGGACGACCTCCGGGGCGTCCTACGCTACCGAGTTTAAAGCTCTTCCAGGGACACCAAAAAGCTCCAGTGTCACCTGACAGTCCGGATCAGGAACCATGCAGGGGGAAGTGGTCCTTCCCCTTGTTTTCTTCCCTTTTTAAACCCACACCGCCAGATGCTTCTCTCGGGCCCCGTTAGTTCTGGGAAATTTAACACAAACATCAAAAATCCTCACTTTTTCAGCAGCTAATTTTTAGGTGATATCCCCCTCAGTTAATTAGCCCCTTTTAAACCCCCCAGTTATAGGTATATATAGGCCTCCTCATAAGGCAGGAAAATAGGGTCCCCCGGGGAATACATATTGGTCCCTTTAGGGAAGGTATATAAAAAAGCCCTCTATTTGGTCCTTTCAGCAGGATATAGATGCCCCCCCTCTGCAGGTTTAGATAGCCCCCCCCTCTGGCAGGGATAGCCCCTCTTGGTAGGGGAACCCCCCCCAGGCAGGTAAAGCCCCCCCCGGCAGGTAAGCCCCCTCAGCAGTATAGCCCCCCCAGAGGTATAGCCCCCGCAGGTAATACCCCCCCGTATTAAACCCCCCCCCCACAAAAGTAAAGCCCCCCCCCCTGCAGGTATATAGCCCCCCAGGATTGGTATAAGCCCCCTCAGTATAAGCCCCCCCCCAGGGAGGGATAGCCCCTCCTCATGCAGGTATAAGCCCCCCTTGGATACCCCCCCCCCCTGCAGGGAGGGATACCCCCCAGGAGGTTACCCCCAAGCAGGGGATCCCCCCCATCTGGTATACCCCCCTTTAGGGAGGGATAGCCCCCCCTCAGAAAGGTATTCCCCCCATTTTCAGCAAGTATATAGCCCCCCCAGTTGGATAACCCCCCCCAAGGGAGGGATAGCCCCCCTCAGGCAGTATAGCCCCCCCCAAGCATAATATACCCCCTCCCGGTAGGTAAAAGCCCCCCCCAGGCAGGTTTTAGCCCCCTCATGCTATAGCCCCCCTCTTGCGGAAATTGCCCCCTAAAGGGAGGGAAAGCCCCCCTCCACAGGTATAGCCCCCCCCCCTCACGCAGATTTAATAAAAAAAAAAACACTAATACTTACCATTTCTCCTTCCCACCGGCGCCTTCTATCCGCCCAACACTGGCATACGTCACCACGCCCCCAAACGCAGGGACCCCTGCTCCGGAAGCTCCCCGGCCGACAGCCTATTAGTTATTAGGCCCCGGGCGGCCCAGGGAGAAGCAGGGGCGCGATGAAAATTTTATCAACACCCTGCCAGTTAACGGGGCCCGCCGGCCCTGATAACTAGCTGTGTGCCACGGGCCCCGGGCCTCTACTGGGCCGTGGGGCGGGCCCCGAGTGTAGGAAGGCCCCAGGGGGGACCCTGCGTGTGCCAGGCGGGCCCTGGCCCTTTACTGGGCCGGGGGCGGGCCCGATGTTAAAGGGGCCCGGGGGGGGCCCTGGTTTTTTTGTGCCAGGGGGCCCTGGCCTTTTCGGGCGTGGGGCGGGCCCCGGTGTAGGGGGCCGGCGGGGGGGGCCCTGCTGTTTGCGGCGGGGGGCCCCGGTTACGGGGCGGGGGGTGCTGGTGTGGCGGGGCGGCCCCCATAAGTTCGGGGGGGGCCAAAAATAAGTAAATATGGGCCCCGGGCGGCGGCTCCCGTTAAGTAAGGGGGTACGGGGTCCCGGGGCCCCTTGTTGCCCGGGCCCCAACCGGGAGACCCCCTGTACGCCCTATGGCCCCCTGTTCAAACAACCTCAGTTTATCTTTTTGATTAAACTTTTGGACTCTTGGGGTTACATTTTTGTTTAAACAATAGCAAAGAAACCTGGTTGGATAAAACCCCCCAAACCTTTTTTCAGCAAGTTTTTTAAAAAGTCGAGGAAATGGCATTTCAGGGTTTGTAAACAAAAATTTCCCAAACTGGGTTTTTTTTACAGCATCTAGTCTGGAACCTTCTACAACTGCCTTTTAGAGTCTTTTTGGGTTAAGAAAACCCCCTTGGGCCCAATGCTGGGTAAACACAAACCATGGTCCCAAATATGTAAGGTGTTTGTTGGTTTTGCAAATTAGCAAAGGATAAATTTCCACAGTCCAAAGTACCCGGGTTCGGGGGTGCTACATGGGTCGAACCCTGTTTTAGTAGGCCGGGGTGAAGGGAAATCTTCTGCCTGTACTGCAGTTACCATGTCCTTGGCTATTTTTAAAGTAGTGACCTGTGTAGGAAACTCTTTATACACTATCATGCCTGTCCATGTATTTTGTAGTATGAACTGGGAAAGGAGCTCTTCGCCGTACTAAGTTTTCCATTCCCTTGGCTGTTTGTATATGCCTGTTGAGAGAGTTCTTGTACAGGGTTACCATTTCTGGCATGTACACATGGGAGTTACCTTGTGAGGGAATTTAACCAGGGCTTGTTCTAAGCCATGTTTGATAGTATTGTTTTGTTTTAGCATTACCATGGTACCCTGTATTTTAGTGTGACCCTTTAGGGACTTTTGTATACGGTAGCAGTTACCATGGCACCCGGGCCCTATATATAGTAGAAGCGAGCTGTTTTTAAGCCCTTTTCCCCTTT
>JAODAL010071295.1:0-15578 GCA_025379985.1 Phyllomedusa bahiana
CAAACAAGGTGAAACTGAAATTAACACCCACAACAGCAAATGGATACGGTACACTAGGCGACACACTTAGGTTATAAAAGTCACAGAAAAAAAGTCACAGACCATTCACTATCCCTGTCTTGTAACCACAGCTGACCCTTAAACCTGCATCACCCACAAATTAAAAAGTGCCAGAAGGCAGTATGATTTGAACCATCATTTTACTTGAACTGGACATTGAAAAACCCTGTCCTGGAACGCAGCATAACCCCCAAAAACCTGCATGACCGCCAGATTTAAAAAGTGCCTGCAAAAGGAGTCTTAAACCACCATTTTAGTTTCACTGGACATTGAACTATACCTGTCCTGGACCGCAGTATGACCATTAAACCTGTCTGACCCCCCCAGATTAAAAAGGAGCCCTGTATCTTTATGTTTTCATAAAATTACACGTATTTTTTGCACCTTTCAATTCACCTGTGGTGACTATAGAATTGCTGTTTTAAGTTTTTCCGTGGATGCTGCGCAATGAACAATGCTGGGTGCGGCAAAAGTCCAAAAAACACGAACTGTGATGTTTTCGTACGATACACTGTATTTTTGGCAACAAACAACCTGTGCTGACTACAAGATTGCTGGATTGTAATTTAAACTGCAAGGTGATATATCAACAGTCACAGGTGTAATGGGTTAAAATTGAAAATGAACACCTATCTGAAATGTATACTGATAATAAAAGTGGAGTTTTGCAGCTAACAAAGAGACCTGCAGTTACTAGAAATGATGTTATCCAATATAAGTTCAGGCTGCCCAATATCCAGGAAATATTTCAATAGCAAACTGTTAATAATAAAGATATTCCACTAAAATGTCTACACAAAGGGTCTTGGTAAAACTTTATCCAGTGTTTTTATAGATAAGCTTGTCTGTGTTCGCCCGCTGGCCCCCCCCCCCCCCCCGCTCCCACCGCCGTAAATTTACAGCGGTAGATGCTGCTTTAAAATTCTCTAGCTAACTACATAAAATCTTCAAATCTCTAATCTAACTAAATTGGAAGGAAACACAGCTAATAGTAAGGTTTCCTTTTTGTGCAGAAATAGACTAATTTCGCTGAGCTTTTGGCCACAGCAGAGCGCAGGTCCTATCCCTATGAGACGCTGAGAGACACTGAGGCTGAAACAGGAAACGCTGTTCTATGTAAAACGAGGTCATGTGATTTTTTCCAGCCAATCGCAACCATACACATCCCAGTCATGACGTCGCACACACATCTCACCCTGCTCTATTCTGTAACTGATTTGCTGGCCGCCAAAATTACAGGGAAACGCCGAAAAAAGCGCGATCTTAATAGATGATGCTCAGATTTTAACCTTAATTATCGCATGGGTCTGGAAATTTCGATTACCATAAAAACCTTGCCGATTTCAACTTTGTCGATAAAAATCGCTCAACACTAGTCCTCGGCCATGACTAATTTTCTGTTCAACCCTTCATTTTCGGAGGGAATGGGAGGCCAGGTCATGAGGTGGTGGTTTAACAAAGGTCTCTTCCGATTTGCTGACATAGTGGACTATAGAACTAAGCGCATCAAGCCCTTCCAAACATTGCAGACAGAACATGACCTACCTACCAATTGTTATTTCACCTATATGCAAATAGCTCATTATATGTCTAGTATTCTGCGCTCTAAGATGGTTTCTGCTCCTACCCATTTCGAGAAACTGTGCCGGTTCAACTCATCCACTAGGGGGTTGATATCAAGTATTTACGCTATCCTGCTGGACCCCTCTCCAGATGGAACTCCGCGACATGCTTATATGTCAAAATGGGAAGCAATGCTCAATAGAGATATTCCAATAGAGGATTGGGATCTCATCTGGAGACGGGCCTCGCAGACTTCTCAATGTACAACTTTCAAAGAGAACATATATAAAATTATAATGTGCTGGTACCATACTCCTTCCTTGCTGCACAGATTGAATCCGGCAGTTCCAGATAGATGCTGGGCGGGTGATAGCAGGGAGGAATAATACCCACATCTTCTGGGAATGTCATGCGATTCAAACCTTTTGGGCAGCGGTTAGGATGTTTGTCAAAGATTTGTTGGGTACCCTCTTACGGATGGACCCAATGTGTTTTCTCTTTAATCTGTTTCCAAGCAAGCTCTCGAAATGTGTGCTCAAACTAATGCTGCATGTTCTTACGGCCGCTCGTTGTCTAGTACCAGCCCACTGGAAAAGTAGGAAAGCACCGGGTCTCTCCGAGCTATATGGACGTTTGAGGGACATTAGGAACATGGAGTACCTTACAGCGTCTTTGCATAACAAGCTTGATCTATTTACACAAACTTGGTCGTCCTGGGATGTCTATGTTATAACTAATGATATCTGAGGTTGCTCTGGAGTTAGCAGGGATTTTTTGGGATCCCTCTTTTAGGCTATTATCTGTCTTCCCCTTCCTAGTGTGTCTGTCTTGTTTGTCATGTGTAGATTAGGCTTTGTATAACTCGTAAAAAGTTTTTTTGTGAAAAGGTTCCATTAAGTTTACGGAATGTAACTGAGGATATAGGTTATGTGACTTCATGAGGATTGGTCCACTGTTTTGTCCACCATCATATGGAGTTACGTTCTTGTTTTATGAACAATCTTTAAACTTTGCTTCTAATTTCATTGTCAATAAGAGGTCGGCTTATTCTCTTGCATTCGGTTATAGCGATGCACATGGATGCTATATGTTAAAATTTACATCTGTACATTATGGACATTGTGCATTTGAGATTTGTCTCTGTTCTATGTCATAGTCAGATATTGTAACTATGTTATACCTTTTCTTGGTAAAAATTTCTAATAAAAATACAGTTATATAAAAAAAAAAAAAAAAAAAAAGCCACATTTCTGTTCCAAAGGACCACGATTATTGCTGTATCTCACAGCAACATGACCCCAAAAAATTATAAATATGACTTCTCAGCCACTGTTAAAAATTGTGAGGGAGAAATGCCACTTAAAAAGCCACATTTCTGTTCCAAAGGACCACGATTATTGCTGTATCTCACAGCAACATGACCCCAAAAAATTATAAATATGACTTCTCAGCCACTATTAAAAATTGTGAGGGAGAAATGCCACTTAGAAGCCACATTTCTGTTCCAAAGGACCATAATTATAGCTGTATCTCACAGCAACATGACCTCAAAACCATTGACAATGCGCAAACTTCTAAAGATAAAGTGAGTACATGGAATACGGTGTTGTCATGAAACCTTGCTGTCTTTTACAGTCTCCACACCGCAAAACCAGCAAAATGAACTGTTGGGAACTGAGAATAAAAATTGCAGTAAGAAATGATCATTTTAAAAAACATTTTTCAAGAGGACCATTTCTGTTTGAAGAGGAATGTGAAGTAGACCGGCAACTAATCGGTGACCTCGGCATTTGGGGCCACAACATCATCAGAGATCCATGCCTGATTCATCTTGATGAAAGTCAAACGATCCACATGATCTGTGGAAAGCCGGATGCGTTTGTCTGTAATGACTCCTCCAGCGGGGCTGAAGGTCCGCTCAGATATGACGCTGGCTGCTGGGCAGGACAACACCTCTAATGGCGTGGCGAGCGAGCTCGGGCCATTCGTCCATTTTGGATACCCAAAGTCTATTGGGTCCCAACACAACAAAAACATCGGTGTTGAACGCAGAAAGTCGTGCACCATGATCTTAAGCTGTCTCTGTGTGTTGATGTGTGCACTGCATTGCATGCATTGGTGAGTGGTAAATAAAGATTGCCAGAGGTCACCCATTAGGCTTCTGCCACCTTGCCTGCTGCTGCTGCCGCCGCAACGGCTACTTGGCACTCTACTGCTGTCACGTCGCTGACGTGTTCCACCGTGACATTTGAAGAACGTGAAGCAACGCAACAGATGTCTCCAGTTGATGAATCACAAGGTCTCCATTTCCTGCATTTTACTCTCTATTTGGGTGTGGTGGAAGGAAAGTGCTGAGTTTTTGTTTTGTACCGGGATCCAGAGGGTGGCCACACAGTAACTGTTGTTCATTTTGATGGCCTTAATCGAGGATAGGGAGGAAATGGAGCATCCAAGCACCATTGAAGAGGGACCTTGATTCCCATGCCTCGGGTCGAGGGACTAGCAAACTCACTTCCCATCTTCCTCCTCCCCTAAAATTCCGCCAACCTCTTCCAAGGAGGACGTCTGTAACGTCGGTCTGGGAATACCTCCTCCTCCTCCTCCCCGCTTCCTCCGGCACACTTTAACACAGCCCGACTTGCCTCAATGATGCACCCTGAGAGCTGATCGCCCCCTTGCACAGCCCGGACCCCAAACCACTGCCAATGAAGACCGATAAAATTGAAAACCTTTTGGGCCTTGGTTTTCGACGGGGGAAAAAAGGCCCATGTCCGCCTGTGCCGCTCCTCCCCCGTCGCTGCGGACCTGATTTTCAAGTGTCCAACGATCGTTCTAGAACTAAATCACACAAGCACATCTACAAGGGCTCGTCCGCATGACCATTTTGTGGCTTCTAAAAAACTGGCAAGATGGTGCAGACTCTTTCACCTCCTCCACTCTCGTGGCCCCAACACCCCAGTCCGCCCCGCTGTTTTCAGGCCATGGCATTCGTACTGCGTAATGGCATGGCGCTCCCACATCGCTGAGCAGTGGGGGGGGAAATTTCCAGCGTTTCCATTTTTCAACAAGAGACAGTTGACGGAGGCCGAGCGACGGGCGGGGTTAACCCGGAATGCAACTCAGACCTCGAGCCTTCTCAGCACAGTCCAACCCGGTACTCTTTGAAATTTCGACGACGAGGTTCTACTGTGCCAGGCAGGGATGTGCTCCAGCCACCGTCTAAGGGGGCCCAAAGTTTTCCCGCCCTTTACGCACACCACCTTGCCGGGCAAAAGGGTTTTCTTGCCCCCACCAAAACCCGGTCTCGTTGCGGAGAGCTTCCACAGCTCCTGACCAAATGGGAGGGTCTCCAAGACAATTAATTTCAACACGGCCGGGTTCTCGGGGCCCGTGATGCCACCAAGGACCATGGGGAAAAGCCCTGCACCATCCCTCGGTTTTTGAAGAGCGTGCGCCGACCCTGAGAGCACCCCCCCCCCCAGAACATCCCCCCAGCTCACCCATGACTGTCACAGAGATATAGCGGCCCTTGGCCGTGCTTACTAGCCCCATGTGTCGGTGGTCAATGGACTTTTCCGGACGAAAAGCAGACAACAGCTTAAAATTTTAGATGACACTGGCGGCCAGGGCAGGGGCGGCTTTTTTTGCAAATTGGGGGCAGGCAAGGGCCCCTACCCTGGCGGAACCCTCTTTCCACCAGACGGAAAGGCAAAAATTTCCAAGGCCAAAAGCCTGGCAAAGCCAACATTCAGGCTTTTGGCATTGGGATGGTTTGGTTAAAAATGTTTCTTCTTCTGCCCCAAAACCCGGGAAAACAGAAGGGGGCTGCTAGACGGCCGGTTTTGCGTGCAGGGCATCAAACTGTGGGGGGAAAAAGGGGTAGAATTGGGGGTCTGGGGTGCGGGGGGGACTCGGGCGATGGGGAGGCGAAGCGGATGCTGTCCCGACAACCTGAAACTGGGCAGCTAAAAACCTTTTGGGGGGGCGAGAGGAGGGGGGGAGACAGTGGGGGACAGTGGTTGGAAGCCCGCGTCGGCTGGCCTTTTTTGGGCCCGTGTTTTTCCTCCAAATTCAAACCCTGCATTCGCTGCATTGACAACATGTTGGGGGGGTTAAACACAAACCACAGTTTTTGGGCCTAGATATAAGGGCCCCTTTTCTCACATCAAAACAAACGACAATCCCAAAAGGGAGAGAACCAATTAAAATATAATTTTTTTGTTTTTATATAGTATTGACGATTACTTGACCATCGACATCGTCGATGGGCATAGTCGACCACTCGAAAGAAGTCATATGATGGTCGATTTTGACGTGACCAAAAAATCTATGGAGAGCAACAACACCTTCATTTTTACAAACCCCCCAAAAGGGCGGAAAGCTGGAATTAACAGCCACAAACGTCAAAGGATATGGCACATTTAGCAACACACTTTGTTTTAAAACCACAGAAAAAAACACACACCCCTTCACATCCCTGTCTGTAAACCCCAAGCATACCCTTAAACCTGCACACCCACAAATTAAAAAATGCCAGAAGGCAGTTGATTTGAACACATCTACTTTAACTGGGCATTTAATATCCCGTCCCCGGAAACCCGAAGAGCCCCAAACCCATACCCCCCAAATTTAAAAATGTCGGGAAAAGGGGTCTTTTAACCACCATTTTAGTTTCACTGGGCATTGACATACCTGTCCTGGGGCCCCACAAGCCCCAAACCTGCATGACCCCCCAATAAAAAGTACCGGGAAAAAGGGGTCTTTCAACCACCATTTTATTTTCACGGGAATTGACTATACCGCCCCTGGGCCACAGCATGACCCCCAAAACCTGCATGCCCCCAGATTAAAAAGGGGGGGGAAAAAAAGGGAGTCTTTCAACCACCTTTTTAGTTTCCCTGGACAGGACTATCCCTGTCCTGGGCCCAGGAGCCCCAAACCTGCATGCCCCCCAGAAAAAAAAGGGGCCCGGAAAAAGGATTTCTTTAACCCCACCATTTTATTTTCAATGGACATCCACTATCCCTTTCCCCTGGCCACAGCATGAGCCCCAAACCTCCCAGGGACCCCAGATTAAAAAGGGCCGGAAAAAGGAGTTTTTAAAACCACCATTTTATTTTGGAATGGACTTGATTATCTGCCCTGAAAACCCCCGAATGACCATTAAACCTGCCCGGGACCCCAAAATTAAAAAGTGGGGAAAAAGAGTCTTTAAACCCCTTTTTTTTTGTTGAACTGGCATTGACTTAAACCTGCCCCTGGACCGCAGTATGCCCAAATTAAACCTGCCCTGCCCCCCAAAATTTAAAAGTGGGGGGGGAAAAAGGGAGCCCCTTTAAAACCACCATTTTGTTGAACTGGACTTTAAATTATATCTCCCCCTGGACCGCAGAATGACCTTTAAAACCCCTTTTTCCTGACCCACTTTTTAAAAAGGGCCCGGAAAAAAGGAGTCTTTAAAAACCACCATTTAGTTTCACTGGACATTTTACTGCCCCTGTCCGGGTAGCGCTTGCCCCCTGTAGAGTGCGGCCCAAATTTGAGTTTTCATTGGGGAAATATGGTGGTAAACGCTCCTGTTCCACCCAGGTGCCCTTTTTTTTGGCATTTTGTTTCTTATTTTACCCCAACGGGGTGGAGGAAATTGTCTCTGTAACTTTGTTCTCTGTCCGGTCCAACTCCAGTCCTCTGAATAACCTACATCTGGTCAATTTTTCCCCTTACCCCCCTTTTTAAAATTTCAGAGGTTTTTTTTTACCAGCTATTTTGTACTTTCCCAAGTTTTTTTGTAGTTTAATTTAGAAAAAAATTTTTTTAAAATAGGATGGAATCCCCCATGTTTTTTGTTTCTTTTTTAATTTAATTGTTTTAAAAGGGGTTTGGGTTCCAATACAGGGATTGCTAGCTATTTTAAAAAAATCTTGCAAAACAAGCCCTTTTTGCAAAAATGTGTCCTTAAAAATTGCCCTCCCCTTTTCCTGTTTTTGACAGCCCCCTTCACCCTTGACCCACTCTTGACAATTGTGAAAAAACAAAGGGTTTTTTTTAAAAAAAACAACTTTTTTTAAAAAGGGACCTGTATATAGCTGCATTTCAAAAAAAATCCCCCCAAAAAAATTTAAAGAAATGCCCCCTTGAGCCACTTTGGAAATTGTGAAGAACAAATGTCGTTAGAAACAACATTTTTTTTATAATGGGAAACCTGTAGTTTGCGGCATTTAAAAGCGCTTGCCCCAAAAAATTTATAAAAATGACCTCACCACTTTTTAAAAATTTGTGAGGGGGGAAATTTCCCAAACTTAGAAGCCCCCTTTTTCTGCCCAAAAAGGCCATAAAATTTTTTGCTGTATCTCACAGCTACATCCCCCAAAAAATTATAAATATGACTTCTCAGCCACTATTAAAAATTGGGGAAAGGGAAAAATGCCATTTTAAAACCCACTTTTTCTTTTCCCAAAAAGGACCATAATTATGCTGTAATCACAGAAAAATGCCCTAAAAACCCATTGACAAGGGCGAAAAACTTCAAAGTGAGAAAAGGGAAATCGGTTTTTGTCATAAAAAACCTTTGCTGTTTTTAAAAAGTCTCCTCAAAACCAAAACCAGCAAAATAAACTGTTGGGAAAAGGAAAAAAAAAATTGCAGTAAGAAAGGGATCATTTTAAAAAAAATTTTTTAAGGGGGACCATTTCTGTTTGAAGGGGAAGGGAAAAGTAAAAGGGCAACTAATCGGTGACCTCGGAAATTTGGGGGCCCAAACAACCATATCAAGACCCATGCCTAAATTCATCTTGAGGAAACCCAAATGATCCCCCATTTTTCTTTTGGAAAACCCGGGATGCTTTTCTGTAATGACTCTCCACTGTGCTGAAGGTCCGCTCAGTTATGACGCGGGCTCGGGCAGGAAAAACACCTCAAATGGCGTGGCGAGCGGGGCTGGGGCCTTTCTCCTTTTTTGGATACCCGAAGTTATTGGGCCCGGAACACATCCAAAAATTCGGTTTTTGAAAACCAATAGCCCCGGTTCCAACCATGATTTTAAAAGCTGGTCTCTGTGTGTTGGTTGTGTCCCCTAAATTGCATGCTTGGGGTGAAGTGGTAAAAAGATTCCCAAAGGGGTCACCCATTGGGGCCTTCTCCCACCTTCCCCTGTGCGGCCCAGGGGCTATTTGGGCCCATCAAACCTGCTGCCCAAGTCGCGGATGTTTTTTTCCCCGGGAAAATTTTGGGGGAACTTTAAGGGAAAAAAACGAAAACGGGTGTCTCCATTTTGATCAATAAACCCAAGGTCTCCATTTCCGCATTTTACTCCCCTTTTTGGGTGGGGGGAAAGGGGAAAAGTGCTGATTTTTTTGTTTTGTATCGGGGACCCAGGAGGGGGGCCCCCCGTAACTGTTGTTCTTTTGGGGGTTGGCCCTTTAATGCGAGGACCCATGTTGGGGGAAATTTGGACCACCCAAAAAGCATATTTTAAAAGGGAAAGCCTTGATTTCCCAAGCCTCGGGGTTTTTTTTTCCGGGGGGAAACTAGAAAAACTCATTTTCCCTTTCATTTTCCCCCCTCCGCCTCAAATTCGCGGTAAACCCTCTTTCCGGGCGGGGACGTCTTTTAACGCGGTGTCTGGGAATACCTACCTCCTCCCCCTTCCCCCGGGCTGCCCCCGGCAAGCTTCAAAAACCCCCCTGACTTCCCTGAGATGATGCACCCGGAGAGCTGTTTTGCCCCACCTTGCACTAGCTTGGCCCCCAAAACCCACTGCCTAATGAAGACCGATAAAATTGTAAAACTGTGGGGGCCCTTGGTTTTTGACGGAGAGAAAGGCTCCATGTCCGCATCTTTTGTCCGTCCCCTCCCCCCTTCCCTGGCAAAAACCTGTTGTTTCAGAGTTTTTCCAACGATCATTCCAGAACTAAGATCACCACAATGCTCAGGCTGAAAAGGGCTTTGGTCCGCACGGGGACCATTTTGGTGGGCTTTTCAAAACTGGCAAGGAAATGGTGCAGAGCTCTTTCACCTCCCTCCCTCTCGGGGGGCTCAACCCCCCCGGGGGGGGGTTCCGCCCCGCTGCTTGTCAAAACCTTTTGGGTCACTTCGTACTGCGTAAGGGCATTGCGCTGTTGCCACAATCCTGGAGCATGGGGGAGGGGGGAAATTTCCAGCGTTTTCCCCCACGTCAAAAAAGGGGAACTTTTAAACGGGGGGGCCCAAAGCGGGCGTTTAAAACGCACCCAGGCGGGACGAAGCGGGGTGCGAACGGCGGAAGTGCGAACTTAGACTTCGGCCTTCCTCGCAGGCAGTCCAACCCGGGTAGCTCTTTAAAATTTCTGGACGAAAATTTCATGACATGTGCCGGGAAAGGGGAATGTGCCCCATTAAAACGTTTCTTAAGGGCGGCCAGAAAAATTTCCCGCCCGTTATCGCCCCACCCCCCCTTGCCGGGCCAAAAGGGTTCTTGGCACCCAGCCAGCGCTCAGTCCCCGTTGCGGAGAGCGGGTCCCCGCCCCTTTGCCTTTTGTGGAGGGTTCTCCAAGACAATTTAATTTAAAACACGGGCCGGGTTTTTCTCTTTTTTTGGGACGTGTGCCCCCAAGGCCCTTTGGGGGAAAAGGGAACCCCTGAAACCATCCCTGGGGTTTTTAAAGAGCTTTGCCCCACCCCTGAGAGCCCCCGTCACCCCCAAGAAAATCCACCCAGTCACCCAGTGAGCTGACACAGAGGGTATAGCGGCCTTGGCCGTGCTTAATAGTTTCCCTGTGTCGGTGGTCAATGGGCTTTTCCCCCGGCCCCCCAATTTCAGACAAAAGCGCCCTTTAATTTTAGATGACCGTGGGGTGGCCATGCAGGGAAAGGCTTTTTTTTGGCAAAGAAATGCCTGCTCGGGGAACTGGTATTTGGGGGGCACAAGGGCCATGGGGGCGGAAACCCCCTTTGTCCCCCCAGACGGAAAAACAACATTTAAGGCCAAAAGCCTGGCAATCCGACTTCAGGCTTTTTTGGGTTTTGGGGTGGTTTGGGTTAAAATTTTTTCTTCTGCTCCCCAAATCTGGAAGGGCAAAAAGGTGGGTGCTAGACTTTGGTTTTTTGACGGCGTGCAAAGGGCATCAAAATGGCGGGGAAGGGGAAGGGGGAGGGTGGGTCTCTGGTGCTGCTGGTGGTACTCCGGGGGAAAGATGGAGGCAAGCGAAGGCTGATCCCCGAAACAGACTTTTGAGAGACATTTGGGGAAAATGAGGGAAAGCTTGGGGGTGGCGGAGGAGGAGGCGAAAAAACAGAGGGGTGTGACAATTTGGGTTGGGGGGCCCGGCGTCCCCGTCTGGCCTTTTTTTGGGCCAATTGGGTTCCCCCCATTTTCAACTCATGCATTCGCTGCATGTGAATAGACTGTTTTTGGGGGGTGGGTTTAACCCCCAAAAGGGTTTTTGGGCCCCAAATTATGCGTTTAAAAGGCTTTGGCGGCATTTTGCCATCCCCTGGGTGAATCAGAGGCCTTGGTTTAAAGAAGGGCCCCCCTTGAGATGGTCCGGGGCCTTTTGGCGGCGATAAGCGAGGAACGGGGTTTTTTCCTGAAACCGGGGGGCTGGCGGAATAAAATTTTGCGGACTTCTGCGACCGCCCCTCCCTTTTTGAGGGGAAAAAGAACCCCTATGACACTTTCCCCTTTGTCTTCCTCCTCGCCGTTAAAAGAAAAACGCGCGCAAGCAAAATTTTGCTGAAAAAAACCCCCGTTGGATCCGCAAATGTCGTCATCATCATCTTTTAACACAGGTATTTGGCGTCCTGACATTCTGCAAAACAGGAGCTTTCGGGACTACAACAAGAGGGGCTGCAAGGCGTTGCCGAACGCCCGGGATTTTTGCCCGATTGCCCGGGTTGTTTTTCATCCTCTATGGGATTTATAACTGGGGGTCAGAGCAGGAAAAACATCCTCTTTGGGCCCTTTATTTTTAAAAATCCCTTCCCGACCCCAACCGCTTTTTTCATCAAAGAGGTCCCTTTAGGGAAAAGGATTAAACCCCAGTGGTGGGTTTCACGATTGACATTTGGGCTGCTTCATGTTGGAAAGGGTGGGGTTATGCTGATGAAGACATTTGTTGGGTGTGGCTGGGGGGGTAAGATTTCTGGGGGCAGGTTTTCAAATTTTCCCCTGAAGGACAGATTTGGGGGGCGCTGGTTTGCTAATGAATTCACAGGGCCCCAAAACCCCGCGATGACAGGCCCCGACGGTCCTGCAACTGACGATCCCTGGCATGGTGTTGTCGCCAGCCTTTGGAAAAGGACCTTCCCCCTTTTCCTTTGTTCCTCTACCTTTCCTGTCCTACCCCCCCCCCCCCCCTTTCTCGCTGACCACCTGAATTTGCTCCCTGTTCAGAAAAATAAAAATTTGAGAAAGTTTGGAAAAAGTTTTTTGGGAAAAATTTTTTTTAAAAGACGGCAAATTTACAGTATTTTCAAATCCCTCAAATCAAAAAAACAAAATTGCGGATTCAAAAATAAAAGCAAGTTTAAACTTTTCACCCAAACTGGCCTGCCCAAAAAATGAAAAAAAAACGTATCGAAATGTATTCGGTAAAAAGGTATTTTTTGGGACCTATCAATTCACCTTGGTTACCTTTCAAAATTGCTTTTATTCAAAAATTTAAAATGCAAAATAGATCTATCAACAAAGCTGGGCCCGCGCCCAAAATGAAAAAAAAAAAGTTCTGAAAAGTATTCGGATAAAACAAGGTATTTTGGCACCTTTCAAATTTACCTGTGGTTGGGCTACAAAAAATTTTGGATTCAAATTTAACTGAAAAGTAGATCTATCAACAAAGCTGGCCTGCGCCAAAGTGAAAAAAACACTAAAATTTAAATGAAATTTGTAAAATACAAGATATTTTTTGGGACCTTTTTAATTCACCTGTGGTGGGCTATAAAAATTTCTGGATTCAGATTTAAGTGCAAGTGCCTCAAAGAAAAAGCCCGTAGTCGCCAAATCAAAAAACACGTATCTGGGGGGTATTTGGTTTTAATACAAGATATTTTTTGGCACCTTTCAATTCACCCGGGGGGGACTATAAAATTGCTGGGTTCAAATTTTAATGCAAGCTGCCTCAATGAACAAAGCTGTAGTGCGCCAAAATCAAAAAAAAAAGTATCTGTTATGGATTCGTAAATACAAGATTTTTTTGGCACCTTTTAATTCACCTGTGGTGACTATAAAAAATTTCGTATTTAAATTTAATGCAAGTGGGCCCCAAAGAACAAAGCTGAAAAGCGCCAAAGTCAAAAAAAACGTTATCTGTTAAAGTATTCGTATAATTTCAAATATTTTTTTTCACCTTTCAATTCACCTGTGGTGACTATAAAATTTTCTGGAAATTTAAATTTTGTGCAAGGTTTGGGTATACAACAAAGGTGGAATGGGGAAAATTGAAAATGAACACCTATCTAAATGTTTTTTGATTAAAAGTGGAGTTTTGCACCTAACAAAGAGCCTGCAGTTAAAAGAAAAGTGTTTTTAACCTTAAGTTTTAAAGGGGCCCAAAATCCAGGAAAATATTCCAAAAAAAAACGTTAATAATAAAGCTATTGCGTGCAATTTGGCAAAATAAATTTGGTGAACTTTTTCCCGGATTCTTTAAGAGCTTGTCTGTGTTTCCCGCCGGGGGCCCCCCCCCCCTTCTCCCCCCCCTGACTTTACAAACGGTAAGGCTCCTTTTTTTTTTTCCTTCCAACTACTTTAAAAATTTCCAATCTCTAATCTAAAATAAAATTTTAAGGCACAGCCCAATAAATAGAGGGTTTTTCTGTGAAGAAAAAGAATTTTGGGTGAGCTTTTGGACACAAGCAGAGCGCCAAGTCCTTTTTCTGGACGCTGAGAGACATGAAGGGTGAACAGGGGAAAAGCGTTCAAGAAAAAAAGGTCCCCTGTGATTTTTCCAGCCAATCGCAACCCTTAAAATCCCCGTCTGACCGCACACAAATCTCACCCTGCTCCCCATTTTGTAAGCTGATTTGCTGGCCTAAAAATACACCTGTGGTGACTAAAAAATTTGCTGGATTCAAAATTTAAGTGCAAGGTACCTCTTCAACCAAAGCTTGACTGACCAAAAGTGAAAAAAAACACCTATCTGAAATTTTGACGGATAATAAACGGTATTATTTGTACCTAAAAATACACCTGCGGTGACGACAAAATTGCTGGATTCAAATTTAAGAGCAAGGTACCTCTATCAACAAAGCTTGACTGCCCAAAAGTGAAAAAAACACCTATCTGAAATGTATATGGAATAATAAAGGGTATTTTTTGCTCCAAAAAATACACCCGCGGTGACGACAAAAGTGCTGGCTTGAAATTTAAGTGCAAGGTACCTCTGTGAACAAAGCTTGACTGACCAAAAGTGAAAAAAACACGTATCTGAAATGTATACGGATAATAAAAGGTATTTTTGGCACCTATCAATTCACCTGTGGTGACTACAAAATTGCTGTATTCAAATTAACTGCAAAGTAGATCTATCAACACAAAGCTGGCCTGCGCCAAAGTGAAAAAAACACGTATCTGAAATGTATTCGGATAATAAAAAGGTATTTTGGCCCCTATCAATTCACCTGTGGTGACTACAAAATTGCTGGATTCAAATTTAAGTGCAAGGTACCTCTATCAACAAAGCTTGAGTGACCAAAAGTGAAAAAACAGCTATCTGGAATGTATACTGATAATAAAAGGTATTTTTGGCACCTATCAATACACCTGTGGTGACTACAAAATTACTGGATTCAAATTTAAGTGCAAGGTCCCCTCATCAACAAAGCTTGAGTGACCAAAAGTGAAAAAAACGCTATCTGGAATGTATACTGAAAATAAAAGTGGAGTTTTGCCACTAACAAATAGACCTGCAGTTACTAGAAAAAGATCTGTATCCTAATATAAGTTAAGGCTGCCCAACATCCAAGTAATATCTCAAACAGAAAACTGTTAATAAAAAAAGCTATTGCAAATGCAATGTCTAACTAAGTCTGGGTGCACAATATCCAGTATCCTTTAAAGTGCTTGTCTGTCTGTGTTCACCCGCGGGCCACAACCTCCCCCCCCCCCGCTCCCCCCGTGACTTTACAGGGCTAGATGCTCCTTTAAAATTCTCAGCCTGACCACCTAAAATCTCTAATCTAACTAAGTTCTAAGGTTCACAGCTAACAGTATAGCTGTCTCTGTGAACAAATTTGAATAATTTTTGCTGAGCTGTTTGCCCAGAGACTGGGCACCCGTCCTACTACCAAGAGACGCTGACACACACTGAGGCCGAACAGGAAAAGGGCTGTTCTATGTAAAACGAGGTCATGTGATTTTTCCAGCCAATCGCCCAACCATACACATCCCAGTCATGACGTCGCACACACAGCTCACCCTGCCTCTATCTCTCTAAGCGATTTGCTGGCCCCCAAAATGACAGGAAGTGCCGAAAATGGCGAGATATTAATAGATTATGCGCAGATTTTAACCTAAATTATCGCGTGATCGAAAAAATCCGATCAACATAAAAACCGTGCCGAATTCAACTTTGTCGATAATAATCGCCCAACACTAATTTCAACGCAAGATTGTGCGGATGGTGGATAAAGAACCTCGACTAACATCCAAACAAGTTCAAGCTGTCCAGCAGTCCAGGGTACAATAGTGTCAACCCGTTTCTATCCATCGGCATCTGAATGAAAAGGGACTGTATGGTAGGATACCCAGGAAGACCCCATTTCTTACCCCGAGACATTAAAAAGCCAGGCTTTGGGGTTTGCCCAAACTTACCTGAGAATGCCTAAAACGTTTTTGGGAAAAATGTTCTCTGGTCAGATGAGACAAAAGTAGAGCTTTTTGGAAAAGGCATCAACATAAAAGTTTTACAGGGGAAAAAAGAGGCATTCAAAGAAAAAAAAAAAGGTCCCTAATCAAACAGGGGGAGGTTCCTTGATGTTTT
>JAODAL010071296.1:0-15577 GCA_025379985.1 Phyllomedusa bahiana
GGGGGGGAAGACTTTGGTGGAGGGGTAACCCCTGCTCAGAAAAGATTTAGGGGTAAATGCTCAAAAACTACAGACTTACAGAAAAAGGGGACACAGCACTGGGAACAGCAAGTCTGACACTAGCTTTTGCTGCCCTCAGCAGGTGGAGCATAATCTATGTGACAGGTTCTCTTTAATTCAGTCTTTTCCTTCTTCTTTTTTTTTTACTGATTAATAAATGTCACTAGTCAAAGCCCTATTAAACACCTTCCTCAAACATTTTTTTTGGATAACCTCCTGAAATCGTGCATTTAACTTTATACATTCTTCATTGAAAGCCTCTAATGTAGAGCAGTTTCTATGAGCCCTAAGAAATTGGCCTATGGGAATCCCCTTCTTTAGGGAAGGTGGATGCCAGCTAGAAAAGTGTTACAAACTATTGGTAGCCGTATTTTTCTGAAATATCTTTGTCTCAATCTGCGTATTTTCATCCAACATAATTTGAAGATCCAAAAAATTAATTTTCTCTCGATGAATTTCAAAAGTGAATTTCATCCCAATTTCATTATCATGAGAACTATCCTCTTTAAATTTAAAATGGGAGGAACAATTAGCTATTGCAGAATTACAATCTAACAGGGAGATAGAAAATCAAACCCAGTGACAAGGGTGGGAATATTTTCACATAAATAAAAGTGATTATAGAGCAATGGTTAAGAAAATACTTGATGATTCAGAAACATATGAAGGCTTTTTAAAAGATCCACCAATGAGTATTTGAAGGAATTAAAAAGGATTTTGGACTTGGAATTAAAAAAAATTTAAATTTACTGAGGATGAAAGAAATTTTTTGTTACATTTTGAATCCTACAATTGCTACCTTTTATGCATTACCAAAAGTTCATATAGAGGTTGTGCCAATACCAGGAAGACTGATAGTCTCAGGTAGAAATAATTTAACACAAGGATCCAGCACTTATGTTGACCATATACTGATGCCCTTTGTCACTGGCCTCCCTTCATATCTTAAAGATACGAAGGATACTGTGATGAGAATTAACGATCTAGTAATGAGTGAAAGTACACATCTTGCAAATTTAGATGTAGAAGCCCTATATAGTAACATCAACATGACCTGGGCCCGAAAGCAAAACAAGTATGTTTTGATACAAGAGGTACGCAATTTATGGAACAAATGATTTTGTTTTCCCGCTATTGGATTTTTTTTTTTGACACATATGATTTTTGTTTGATGGCACCTTTTATCACCCGGATAAAGGGAGCAGCCATGGGCACAGTTTGTGCGCCAAGCTTTGCTAATTATTTTAAAGGGTTGTGGGAGGATGCTATTGTTTTTTCTGAACACTTTCAAATATTCACAGATCGGATTTTATTTTGGGGGCGCTTTATTGATGATATATTGATTTTTTGGGACGGTAGTGAAGAATTATTTAAGGATTTTGTATCCTTAAATGCCGAAAATACCTTTTATTATCCGTATACCTTTCAGATACGTGTTTTTTGCACTTTGTCCCAGTCCAGATTTGTTGATAGAGCCACCTTGCAGTTAAATTTGAATCCAGCAATTGTGCATCACCACAGGTGAAAATTTAAGGTGCCAAAAATACCTTTTATTATCCGTATACATTTCAGATACTTTTTTTTTGCACTTTTGCCCAGTCCAGATTTGTTGATAGAGCCACCTTGCAGTTAAATTTGAATCCAGCAATTGTGTAGTCACCACAGGTGAATTGATAGGTGCCAAAAATACCTTTTATTATCCGTTTTACATTTCAAATACGTTTTTTTTTGCACTTTTGCCCACCAGATTTAAACCAGATTTTGTTTTGATTTGAGGGATTTGAGAATAGCCCGTGATTTGCCGTCTTTATATAAAATTACGTTCCAACACTCTTCCATAACACTCCTCAAATTTTAATCTTTCTGAACATGAGCCAAATGCAGAGGTGGTAATCGAGCAAAGAGGGGGTTAAACATGAGGTAGATGGTAACAGAGAAGTGCTTCCTTCCAGTGCTAGCGCCAACATGCAAGCCCAGCTATGTCGTTTGCAGGACCGTCAACCTTTACAATCGCTGGTCAGGGCCCTGTGAATCTCCATATACGAACAGCGTCGGCCAAACTGTACTTTCATGTTAATGCAACCTGCAACCACAGTCATAACCTCCTCGTCCCCCATCACAACGGCCACAAATGCGTCATCAGAGCATCATCGATCATCCCCGTCCAACATGAAATGAAGGCAGCCCAAACCAACTCGTGTCCCACCAGAGGATAATCCATTTCTGAAGACCTCTTTGATGACAAAATGCGGTTGGGTCCAGAAAAGCATGTTAAAAGATCAAGGAGTCCAAAGAGGATGATTTCTCTGCTCTGACGCCCTAGTTACTAATTGCCATCAAGGATGAGAAGGAAGCCGTCCAATCGGCAAAAATTCCGGGCAAGTCGGCAATGCCTTCAGTCCCTCTTGCTTGTAGCCCCGCACTCCTGATCAGAAAGTCAGGACGACGAAGTCCACCTGTGATGATGATGAATGATGAGACGACATTGCGGATCCAACCGTGGTCTTTTCAGCAAGATATTGCTTACGATGCAACATCACTAGACGAGGAGGAAGACGATGGGGTAGTGTCAGTACTGTCACGCCTCAAAAGGGAGAGGGCGGTTGCAGTAAGTCCCTGATATCGATTCCGCCAGCCACGGTCAGCCGAAACCCCGCTCCTCATTAATCGCCGTCAAAAAGTCCAGGACCTCTCAACCTGGCCCTTCTTTGAGCAAAGCCTCTGATTCACCCAGCGATGTCATATCCTCCTTTGCCGTTAAACGCATAAGTAGAGGCAAGAATCTTAGTGTTTAACCACCACCAACATGTTCTAGACACATGCCCAGCGAATGCAATGAGTTTAAATGGAGGCAACACTTTGGCCAAAAAAGGCCAAGACCGACGCCGGCCTCACAACTCACTGTCACACCCTCTGTCGCCGCCTCCTCCACCATCTGCCACCACCAAGCGTTCCTCAGCTGCCCATGTTCCCTCTCCAGGAGACATGATCAGGATCAGCCTCCGCTTCATCCTCCCCCCGTCGCCCCGAGTACCACCAGCACCACCAGAGACCCAACCAACCCCTTCTCCTTCCGCCAGTTTGATGACCTGCACGCCGTACAGCGCCAGTCTAGCACCAGCTTCCTGTCTTCCAGGTTTGGGAGCAGAAGAAACACTTTAACCCAAACCATCCCAAAGCCAAAAGCCTGAATGTCGGCATTGCCAGGCTTTTGGCCTTGGAAATGTTGCCTTTCCGTCTGGTGGACACAGATGGGTTCCGCCACGTCATGGCCCTTGCCTGCCCCCAATACCAGATGCCGAGCAGGCATTTCTTTGCCAGAAAAGCCGTCCCTGCCCTGGCCAGCCACGTGTCATCTAAAATTTCAAGCGCGTTGTCTGCATCTGTGGCCGGAAAAGTCCATCTCACCACCGACACATGGACTAGTAAGCACGCCAAGGCCTCTATATCTCTGTGACAGCTCACTGGGTGAGCTGGGTGGATGTCTCTGGGGGTGACGGTGGCTCTCAGGCTTGGCGCACGCTCTTCAAAACCGCAGGGATGGTGCAGGGCTCTTTCCCCCAAGGTCCTCTGGTGGCATCACGTGCCCAGAGAAACCAGGCCGTGTTGAAATTAATCTGTCTTTTAGACCGTCCACACACAGGTCAGGAGCTGTGGACGGCTCTCCGCAACGAGACCGAGCGCTGGCTGGGTGCCAAGAACCTTGTGCCAGGCAAGGTGGTGTGCGATAACGGGCGAAATCTGCTGGCCGCCCTTAAGATCGGTAGGCTGGAGCACATCCCTTGCCTGGCACATGTCATGAACCTTGTCGTCCAGAAATTTCTAAAGAGCTCCCGGGTCTGGGCTGCCTGCTGAAGAAGGCTCGAGGTCTGAGTTTGAACTTCCGCCGTTCGCACCCTGCTTTGTCCCGCACCTGGCTGCGTTGCAGCGTGAGCTCGGCCTCCCCGTCAACCGTCTCATTGTTGACGTGGCAACACGCTGGAATTCCACCCTCCACATGCTCCAGCTATTGTGGCAGCAGCGCAATGCCATTACGCAGTACGAAGTGACACATGGCCTGACAAGCAGCGGTGCGGACCTCGGGGTGTTGAGCCACCGAGAGTGGAGGCAGGTGAAAGAGCTCTGCACCATCCTTGCCAGTTTTGAAGAAGCCAGCAAAATGTCAGTGCTGGACGATGCCCTTGTCAGCATGAGCATTGTGGTGATCTTAGTTCTGGAACGATCGTTGACACTCTGAAACAACAGGTCCTGCCAGCGACGGAGGAGGAGACGGACACAAATGCTGACACGGAGCCTTCTCTCCGTCGAATCCACAAGGCCCGACAGTTTCTCAATTTTATCGGTCCTTCATTAGGCAGTGGTTTCGGGTCCAGGGCTAGTGCAAGGCGGCGCATCAGCTCTCAGGTGCATCATCTCAGGCAAGTCAGGGCTGTGTTGAAGCTGTGCCGGAGGAAGCGAGGGAGAGGGAGGAGGAGGTATTCCTAGACACCGACGTTACCGACGTCCCTGCCTTGGAAAGAGGTTGGCGCGAATTTGAGGCGGAGGAGGAAGATGAGAAGATCAGTTTTGCTAGTGCCCCTCGACCCAGAGGCTTGGAAATCAAGGCTCCATCTCTCACATGAGTGCTTGGATGCTCCATTTCCTCCAACATGATCCTCGCATTAAGGCCATCAAAATGAACAACAGTTACTGGTGGCCACCCTCCTGGATCCCCGGTACAAAACAAAACTCAGCACTTTCCTTCCACCCACCCAAATAGAGAGTAAAATGCAGGAAATGGAGACCTTGCTGATTGATCAACTGGAGACATCTGTTGCGTCTGCTTCACGTTCTTCAAATGTCACGGTGGAACAACATCAGCGACGTGACAGCAGTAGAGTGCCAAGTAGCCTAGCGGCAAGCAGCAGGGCAAGGTGCAGAAGCCTAATGGTGACCTCTGGCAATCTTTATTTACCACCTCACCAACGCATGCAATGCAGGGCACACATCAACACACAGAGACCAGCTTAAGATCATTTCATGCACGACTATACTGCTCTCAACACCCGATTTTTTTGTATTGTTATCCGGACCCAATAGACTTCTGGGTATCCAAAATGGAACGAATGCACCGAGCTCGCTCGCCACGCCGTCCATAGAGGTGTTGTCGCCCATCAGCCAGCGTCATATCTGAGCGGTCCTTCACACAGCTGGAGGCGTCATTACAGACAAACGCATCCAGCTTTCCACAATAATGTGGGATCGTTTGACTTTCATCAAGATGAATCAGGAATGATCTCTGATGATGTTGTGGCCGCCAAATGCCAAGGACACCGATTAGTTGATCGGTCTAACTCACATTCCTCTTCAAACAGAAATGGTCCTCTTGAAGAACTTATTTTTAAAATGACATTTCTCTGCAATATTTAATCTCTTTTCCCAACAGTTCAATTGCTGGTTTTAGCTGTTTAGGAGACCTGTAAAAGACAGCAATGTTTCATGACAACACAGTATTGTCCATTTACTCACTTTAACTTTAGAAGTTTTTTGCATTTTAATGGATTTTAGGTCATGATGCTGTGAGATACAGCTATAATTAATGGTCCTTTGGAACAGGAAATGTGCTTTCTAAGTCAATCTCATCAGACATTTTTTTAAAGTGGCTGAGAATTCTTATTTATATTTTATTTGGGTCATGTTGCTGTGATATGCAGCAATAATCATAGTCCTTTGGAACAGAAATGTGAGCTTTTAAGTGGCATTTCTCCCTCACAATTTTTAATAGTGGCTGAAGAATTCATATTTAAAATTTTTTTGGGTCATGTTCTGTGAGATAAAGCTACTAATCATAGGTCCTTGAGAAAGAAATTGTGGCTTCTAAGAGGCATTTCTCCCACAATTTTTAACAGGTTGCTGAGAAGATTCATTTTTATGAAATTTTAGGGTCTGCTGCCTTATGAAATGGCCAGCAATACTACAGTCCATAATAAAAAAAATGTTTGTTATCAACAGACATTTGTCTTCACAATTGTCAAAGTGGCTCAAGGGTCAAGCTTTGAAATTTTGGGGACATTTGCTTGTGAGCATGCAGCTATACTACAGGACCTAATATAAAAAATGTTTGTTTTCTAAAACAGCCATTTGTTCTACACAAATGTCAAAGTGGGCTCCAAGGGTTTATGGTGCTGTCAGAAACAGAAAAGGTCGTGACACTTTAATGGACACATATTGCAAAATGACTTGTATTTGCAAGATCTTTTAACATAGCTATCAATCCCAGTATGTTGAGACAAACCCATTTAAATACAAATTAAAAAAGAGAATCAAAGACATGGGGGATTCCATCCCTATTTTAAAAATGGTTTTCTATAATTAAACCTACAAAAAAAACTTGCAAATGAACAAAATAGATGGATGAAAACAATTCCTGCTGAAATGTACAAGGGCGGTACAGGAAAACCAGATGTAGTTATTCAGAAGGACATGGATTATGAGCACGACAGAGAACAAAATCCAGAGACAAATTTCCTCCACACTTGAGTAAAATAGAAAAAGAATGCCAAGACAAATGGCACCTTGGTGGAACAGACGTTAACCACCAGTTTCCAATTGTAAGCACAATTGAGTGTCCGCACTCATACGTAGGGGCAAGCGCAATACCCCCGGGGACAGGGTGACAGTATAAGTCCAGTGTAAACTAAAATGGTGGATGAAAGACTCCAATTTCCAGTACTTTTTAAATCTGGGGTCATGCAGGTTTGGGGCTCATGCTGTGCCCAGTAACAGGTATAGTCAATAGTCCAGTGGAAACTAAAATGGTGGTTGAAAGACATCCTATTACCGGCACATTTTAAATCTGTAGTCAGACAGGTTTAATGGTCATTCAATTCTGTGGTACAGTACAGCATATAAGTTCATGTCCAGTTCAACTAAAATGGTGGTTGAAAGACTCACTTTTCCCGCACTATTTTATTTTGGGGGGTCAGACAGGTTTAATGGTCATAACTGGCGGTTCCACGGACTATGGGTAAATTAATTTTCAGTTTCAACTAAAAAGGGTGGTTGAAAGACTTCTTTTCCCGGCCACTTTTTAAACTGGGGGTGTCATGCAGGTTTGGGTCTCATGATGTGCCCAGGGACAGGGTGATATTCAATGTCCGTGAAACAAAATGGTGGTTGAAAGACTCCTTTTTCCGGCACTTTTTAAATCTGGGGGCCCAGCAGGTTTGGGGCTCATGCTGTGGCCCAGGACAGGTTTATAGTCATGTCCGGTCAACTAAAATGGTGGTTGAAAGACTCCTATTTCTGGCATTTTTTTAATCTTTTGGGTAAGACAGGTTTAATGGTCATTCTGCGGTACAGGACAGATATAGTCAATGTCCAGTGAAACGAAAATGGTGGTTGAAAGACTCCTTGTGCCGGCACTTTTTCTTGTGGGGGTCAGGCAGGTTTAGTGGTCATACTGCGGTCCACGACAGGATAGTCAATGTCCAGTTCAACAAAAATGGTGGTTGAAAGACTCCTTTTTCCGCCACTTTTTAATATGGGGTCATGCAGGTTTGGGGTTTCATGCTGCGTTCCAGGACAGGGATATTCAAATGTCCAGTTCAAGTAAAATGTTTGGTTCAAATCAAACTGCCTTCTGGCACTTTTTTAATTTGGGGTGATTTCAGGTTTAAAGGGTCATGCTGTGGTACAAGACAAAGGATAGTGGGAAATTTTTTGTGACTTTTTTTCTGTGGCTTTTATAAACCTAAGTGTGTTGCCTAAGATTTAGCACGTATCCATTTGACTGTTGTGGATTTTAATTCCAGCTTCTCCAGCCCTGTTTGGGTGTATGAAAGAAGGTGTTGTTGCTCTCCCATAGACTTTAAATGGTCATCGGTGATAATCTATCATCGACCATCGAAAAGCTTGTCGATGATGGCCGACTATTGACCATCGACCGATGGCGATAGTCAACGTAATCGCTCAACACTAGTTGTCAGATGTCACCTGGGAGGAAGGGGATGACCTAGTCAACCAATCGAGGACCATTGGGTTGCTGAACAACACACGGCCGCTAGATGACACCGGCAGTTCTGGCCTCACCGAGTGACCCCTGCTGCGACCTGGGCCTGCTCCAGGAATGATTGTGCCACTTCAAAAGAAAAAGTAGCACTAAAACTACCAGGTTACATGCACGGCATTAGCAGGACCCCCCCCTGCATGGAAAACAGCATAAATTAGAACAATATAACCACTTGAGAAAGGGGGCGTGGTTATCTCCCGAAACGTTGTGTGGTGTTTCTTATGGAGGACATCTAAACCGGCTGCTCCTATGATCTCTGCTGAAAGCATCGAAACAGTAGATACCTTTGGCGGATTCTTGCCGTTTCTTTTGTAAACATTCAACCTCATTGAGGATTCCAGGTTACATTCTATTGAACTTTCATTATGTTTATGTGAGAAGTACATAAAATTTCAGCTAATGTTTGATTATGGCAATATTGGCGAAGATTGTTCTATAATGTAAAGAATTAAAAATATTCATAAAAACGCAAAAAGAATATTTGTGTTTCACGGCATATTGTTCTAATTTATGATGTTTGTGCCACTGCCACTCGCAGGTGAAGAGCCTGCCACCTCTTAGTCTGACATACTGTTTGTTTTAAAATGTACAGACACTGTTTGATGAAGATATTGTATATGATTTAAAAACACAACCTTGTATTTTACTCCAATTGAACCCACCAACAAGCTTGGGTAACCCATGGATATAAATTGCGCTCCAGAAATGGCCAGGAAAAATTTACTTGTATGTGCCGTTTAAAAATACTGTGTATTTTACTGAACATAAAAGCACAAACAGGCTTAATTAACCTTCGGATATGAATTATGCTACAGCAAAAATTTCTTCTTTGGGGTGAAAAAGAACGTTTCTTTTACTGAATACAACTGCAAGAAAAATACTTAGGTTAAACCCTTGGATGTAAATTGTGCAAAAGAAATGTGTGGCCAACAATTACCAGTTAGTGCGTGTTAAAACGGCATGTATTTTTCGGAACACAACAACCCGAAAAACTCGTAATTAACCTTCGGATATGAATTATGCTACAGCCAAAATTTCTTCTTTAGCGGTAAAAAAGACGGTTTCTTTTAGTGACCACAACAGCAGAACAACGATTAATTAACCCCTGGATCTAAATTGCGCAAAAATGAAGTGGTATTTGTATTGTAAAAACGCTGTTTCTTTAACTGAATTCAACGGAAAGGCTTAGATTCCCTTGGATTTTCAATGTGCTTGAGCAAACATTAAAATGAAATGAGCTGCATTGGGAGCACTGGATTTTCGGGTCCCAATACCCCCAAAACAAAATTTTGGGACGTAAGAGAGCATTCTGAGACAAGCTGTGCCCCCCCCAAAAATTGCTGTTAAAAAGGAGTTTTTTAGTATAAAGATATCATTAGCACCCGGGGGCGCCCCTTTCCCAATCACCAGGAGGCGGATGAGCCCCAGCGCCGCCCCCGGGACTTATATAGGGGGGGGGGTAACTCCAAAAACCCACCGGCTCTGATTGGCTTACCTCGCACATTTATGCAGGCAATCCCCTTTCTTCCCCCAGAGTTCTTTCCCCATGTAAACCCATGTCTCGCAGCCTTTTTTTCAATCAAAAACAAAGCTTCCTTCCCCCCGAATCACCCCAAAAATTTTTTCCCAAATTCTAAACGAAATTTCCCCTTTTCGTTGAATCAATTCGCCCATCTCTACTACATGTACTGCACATGCCTCTTGTGCTCTGCATCTTTCTTTCTGCTTCTCTTTCTCTGCTTCTCAGCACAAAACAGAGAGCTAGTCTCACTTGTTTCTAATTTCTGAAACTGTACAAGATGGCGATGATTCACCATCTTGTATTCTTTGATTCTTTTGTAAATCATTCGTACGTTATTCATTGTTTTATTGTTGGCACTTTCATCTCTACTTCTCCTTTACCTTAAATCTCTACTTACTTCCTGTAATTTGCTATTTTGAAAAACAGGTACTCTTTATATTGACATGAAGGAGGGAGGTTAGCACGCACATGAAGAGGTGGGATATAAAGCAGCAAAGGTGACAGTGGCGTAGCTACAGGGGTTGCAGCAGCCTCAATTGCTATCGGGCCCCTGAGCCAGGGAGGCCACAGGCTTCCCCTCGCCACTCAGGTGCATTGTTGGGTCACATAAACCCAGTAATGTATCTGGTGTCGCGGAGCGAGCAGCATAATGATGTAACACTTCCCAATCCAGATTCACAGAGAAGTCCAGCGGGAGAACAGAGGAGAGTTGAGTATTGTTATTTATTTATTTTAATTGTGGGGCCTTATATAAACCTACTTAGATACCGGGGGCCCTAAACATACCTACCTTGCAACTGTGAAGCCCCATATATACACTTACCTATCTGCTGGGGGCCCTATATATACACCTACAAAACTGCTGGGGGCCATATATATACCTAACTACTGAGAGGACCCTATATATACCTACCTAACTACTGAAAGGGCCCATGTACACCTACCTGACTACTGGGGGATACTATATACACTTTCTGAAATACTGGGGGACAGTATATATTTACCTACCAGCTGGGGGACCTATGCACCTACTTGCCTCTGGGGGCCCCTATATACCTTACTACTGGGGGCCCTACATTACCACCTACTGTTTTGGGGGTCCTTTGTACCTACTTGCCTACTAGCAGGTCTTATATACCTTCCTACTAGAAGGGGCCCTATTTACTTGAGAACCCTATGTACCTACTTAGTGGGTGGTGACTATATACATAAATACTGGGTGCCTATGTACCTATTTAGTGGGGGAGCCCTTTATACCTACTCGCTGAGGAGACTTTATATTCCAACCTATCTACGCTCCATTTAGGTAGGTAAGACCCTAAAAATTAGATAAGAAAGCAGACTATTCAGATTAAGTAGGTTAATTCCCCCATCAGTATAGGGTTCCCCTCACTTACATATTGTTAGCTATAACTGAAGGGGAATTTTACCTACTTAATAGGAAAAGTCTGCCATTTACCTGACAATTTTTTATGGTCAAATCTTCTTAATAGGAGCATTTACCTACATGCCTGACTTTTTTTTTTTGGGGGGGGGGTGTGGATTAGCTACTATGGTGGCACAAATGAGGGTCCTATAGTTGGCTGGGGGCACTTTCATTGTTTTGAGTCTAACATGTTTCTATGGTAAATACTGTAGGGACAAGTTGTGGCTGGGAGAAGTTGTCATGGCGGTCTAGACCGGATGAAGAGAGAAAAGAAAGAATGACTCATCAGAAAAGATGTCACCTGTGAGTCACTAAATGTAACTGCACTGTAATCGCTTCTATGGCTGAAGAGCCTATATACACTGGCCTCTACCACTATATGGTCACTGTAAGGAGTGAATATACAACCTGCAGAGCCTTACACTGGTATCTACTACTATATGGTCACTGTATGGAGGTAATATACAGTCTGCATAGCCTGTGTACACTGGTACCTATCACTATATGGTCACTACGTGGTGGTAATATACAGTCTGCAGAACACTGGTACCTACCACTATATGATCACTGTATGGATGTAATATACAGTCTGTAGGACACCTGTATACACTGCTTTCTACCACTATGTGGTCACTGTTTGGCGGTACTAGTGGTCTTAGTGTAGTGGTTTACATTCAGTAACAGTACGGTGATATTATTCAGATCCTTTATGGTGGGGATATGTGGGAATGATGATGATGTACTGGTATTAATAAGTGCTTGTCTATTGTTGTTATTGGTATAATTGGTCTTGGTATACTGGTGCCACGAGCGGCACCGCAGTCTGCAGGGCGGGCTGCGGGTGCAAACGTGCCCTCGTTAGTCCCCTTGTCCCGGGAGCGGGGGGCACCATGGTCCACGTAGTGGGGGGCAGTCACCCTCTCTCTCTCGGGTGCGCATCTACTCACCTAACTGCACTTTTCCCCACTCCTTAGGGCACGTGCGCCGGATTTCTTGGATTTAAAGGACTAGCGCACTGGTAATTGATTGATTGCCGGCCGCTGATCTTATATAATGTCTCCACTTCCCGCATGCCTTTGCCGAATCCATAACACTCTTATTTATGCAAGGAAGCCTTCTTGAAGTCAGGTTTGCCATTCCCATGTACCAGTCTCGTTTGCTCACGTTCTTCGACCACGAATCTTCGTTGCCTGTTCTGACCTTCCTGCCTGTCCCCCGACTAAGAGATTGTCTACTGTTTCTGTACTGCGTTGCACTTTGGCTGCCTCCGCAAACAAGTCACATCAGGGGTAGCAATCTCTAGGAATCCCACCGCGGCAAGTCCATCCCACCTTGTGGTGGGCTCTGGTGAACACCGGGACCCACTTAGACTCTTCTCCCTGGTGTGGTCTGTACCACCACTTGCGGTGGTCCAGTGGATCTACTACTCCGGGTTGTTAAAACTGGTTTGCTCAGTAATAATATGTGGTTTTAGTCACTATATGGTAGTGATATGTGGGGATGATGATGTTGATGTACCCGTGTTAATAAGTGCTTGTCTAATGTTGTTATTAGTATTATTGGTCTTGCTATACTGGTTTGCTCAGTAACAGTACTGTACGTGGTATTAATCACTATAGTCACTATATGGTAGTGATATGTCTCTTAATGAGTTGATGTCCTTATTGCAAGTTAATCCAACTTCAGTCTGGAGATAGTGTGATCTAACGCTTTACTTGGTTTGTAAGTATTAGAATGAACCGTAGTGTTCAAAAATGTATTTAGAACATAAACTTCTTTACTAGAGAAAGAATCAAGTTTTTGTTCTAAATATAAACTACATCATTTCCTGCTGTATAAAGATCTCCAACATTACATAGGAAAATTGACACTCAAATATCACTTTGAACTTAAAAATAAAATTCAGTCAGATCATTCTGATCCCTTATCCAGTGAGGAAAACATTAAAACCAATACCTCAATAACATTAAAATCGAATTTCTATCCCACTTGTTCCCAAGGACATTTTTAAGTGCCTTTCAAGACCTAGTTGCACTAGATTTGTGTGAACTTCAAGCTCATGTATCAAAATACACAAACCTTACAAAAAGGGAAAAAAAGCCAAACTGACAGCGTTATGCGCACGAAGAACAAACCCTGTTCATTCATAAAGACCCAAGCCGACATGGCTTTCCTCACTACTTCCCGGACGCCACCACGTTAATACTAGTTCATATAAGGTCATTACATAAAAGGTCTATAGATGTAGAAGTTTTCAACTCAACATCTTTTGTCTAGAACTCTGAACTTAATATACTAAAGTTCATTACCTACTTGATGTGTGTTCTATAGACAATGTTATCAAATAGTAATGATCTAACTTTTGATGTTATTGTAACCTTGTAATCTTTTGAAAAAATTTGTATAAAAAAAAACGCATTACTTTTGACATAGCCTGAGGAAGCCGGATATGTATTCTGGAGAAACGTGTTGCCCTATTTCTGTTTGTCATATTATAGGCTCTCACTAAGTCTAGCTGTTTTTAAGATTATGAGTGGGAAACCTTTTCATGGAAATAAAGTATTCTAAGTACGTTTTTGAACCTTACTGGTCACTCTAATACTTAAAACTGAGTAAAGCACTAGATCACGTTGTCAAGTTGGTAATTTAAGGAAAAAAACATCAAAAGTCTGTTTCATCATTATATTCTTATTAAGCTCATCAGATAGTTTGTTAAACTGCTTTTACTGCTATACATCCTTATCGAAGTATCAGATATCTCTCACACAGCTTTCCTTGAGGCAGATGCAGTGTCTGCTAGAAGCCAGATTCAAGGCCTTCCTCCTCCTCCCAGATAATACAGAGGAGAGCGTTTAGGAATGTGTCATATCAGCTAATGCTTCATACGTACATGCAAATTATAACTTGTCTCTTAGCGACCACCAATTAACCAATCATGTGGTGATAGAATAGTCATGTGATTAAAAAGTTCTATTGGAATGTAATTTACTGTGATTAAACTTCAGATTTCATGTCCCAGCCAAGCGTATGGGTCATACTTCTCGAGCTCCGGCTGCCGGCAGCAATAATAATAATATAATTCAGAGGAGGTATTTAATTGGATAAGGAGTGGAACAAAGAGAATTTCCACACCTGATTTAATCATCTTGACAGTGGTGCCGTGCTCTCAAACGCCCGAGGACGACTATCCGGAGGGGGGGCTGACGCCTTACCATCGACTGAACGGTCCTTGAGTGCCCGAATCACTTGGGTCCTGATCAACCCCACAGAAATAGGTAAATTAGCAGATTTTTATAAAGTCTGTGACTTATTTGTTTTTCGGACATTCTACTGAAAGTCTTTTGGTGGTTGTCACCTCCCTTAGGAGACCTGTGTAAGCGTTCAGGTGTGCCTCCAGGGAGAGCTCCGGTACATGTGTGCGAATCATAAGCGTATACCTTTAAACGCTAACAATAAATGCCTCTGCTTGTTGCTCTGTAAAGTATACGTGACTGGATAGTGTATTTTCCTTTCAGTAACATCTTTCAGTGCAGGTCAGGAGCTGGGCTCCTGATGGAAAAAAAATGAGACATCAGAGATAAGAGACCCGGTAGCGAGACAGAAGCCTGTCATAAGTCATATACAGTTATATACAGATATAGTTATAGACAGATGATATGCATTCCTCAAGAGAACTGGCCAATTGCCAAAGCCTGCTATAGTTTATAGACAGAGATCTGAGAAATGGTTAAAGAGTAGCCTTATTTAAGCCTGTTATAGACAAAAGATCTTGGTTTCTGATAGCCTTTTATAGACATATGATCCCGCATTTTTTGAGAATATTTGAGATTTAACTGCTGATGAGCAGAAGACATTGGATTAGTTTTTACGTATGTACGGGGGGTTAACCTCAACATACACGTGTGTTTTAATTTGTTCTGTTTAGTTAGGTAAGAAAAAACTGCATTCAGGGTTTAAATTTTTTATTCAAGCTACATCACTTGTTATCTTTCACACTGAAATTCTGCAGAGTGTATAACCTTGGCTTCGATCAAAGCCCGTTAGGGGGGTATAGCTGCTGCACATTTCTCCCCTCGGCTGTATGGCGTACTGAAAAATATAGCGCTCAGTTTAAAAGGGCAGTCGAGTAGTTTGATCGAAGAGAAAAATAGCAAAATATATCTATGAGACTTGAGAGAAAAAGCATAATTACGCTCTGTGTAACGAGCATAAATCACAGAGATAGTACGCTAGTATGTGGCAGACAGCACTGAAAGAAAATAACGATGTCTTGGAAAAGCACAATTACATTGAAACTGAATGTAAAATAAGAAGGATTTGAGGAATGCATATGTATCAAGAGTGAGCTGCCGCCATTCCAAGATGGGGGACTTTCAATGGGTTTGGTGGACTGACGTCATCAAATTCCATTAACAATGAAAGTTGCGTAGATTGTGGGCGGGCACGTACAATACCTTGTATTACCTCAACTCCTGCCCCTCCCGGTATTCGTCCCTCAGCTCCCGTCCAGAACCCCAAA
>JAODAL010071297.1:0-15577 GCA_025379985.1 Phyllomedusa bahiana
TTTGTCAATCTAGCTGACTCTCGTGAAACTACGCTAGCTAGTAGCTTATGTTTAGATAAGATAAGATACTCCGCGTGTAACACTTGCTTTGTTAAATTCTATGAACTCATCAAAAACCACTTGAAATGAATGTTAACCAATCATATTCCTTGGTGGTTACACCCTGTTGCAAAGGGTTTAAATAAAGGAGGTTCAGCCCCTCCATTCTTTGGGAGTTTCTGCTGAGTTCAACACCTGTGTGGGCTCTGTTCTTCCCCCGTCGCGAACTCCTCCCCCATACATCTCTACCCTAATCTCCTGATACCGCCCTCATGTAATCTCCATCCATAACCTGTCCCCCCATACATCTCTACCCTAATCTCCTGATACCTCCCCTCATGTAATCTCCATCCATAACCTGTCCTCCCATACATCTCTACCCTAATATCCTGATACCTCCCCTCATGTAATCTCCATCCATAACCTGCCCCCCATACATCTCTACCCTAATCTCCTGATACCTCCCTCATGTAATCTCCATCCATAACCTTTCCCCCCATACATCTCTACCCTAATCTCCTGATACCTCCCTCATGTAATCTCCATCCATAACCGGTCCCCCCATACATCTCTACCCTAATCTCCTGATACCTCCCCTCATGTAATCTCCATCCATAACCTCCCCCCATACATCTCTACCCTAATCTCCTGATATCTCCCTCATGTAATCCCCATCCATAACATCTCACCCCATACATCTCTACCCTAATCTCCTGATACCTCCCCTCATGTAATCTCCATCCATAACCTCCCCCATACATCTCTACCCTAATCTGATACCTCCCTCATGTAATCTCCATCCATAACCTGCCCCCATACATCTCTACCCTAATCTCCTGATACCTCCCCTCATGTAATCTCCATCCACAACCTCTCCCCCATACATCTCTACCCTAATCTCCTGATACCTCCCTCAGGTAATCTCTATCCATAACCTGCCCCCCATACATCTCTACCCTAATCTCCTGATACCTCCCCTCATGTAATCTCCATCCATAACCTCCCCCCCCATACATCTCTACCCTAATCTCCTGATACCTCCCTCATGTAATCTCCATCCATAACCTGCCCCCCATACATCTCTACCCTAATCTCCTGATACCTCCCCCATGTAATCTCCATCCATAACCTGCCCCCCATACATCTCTACCCTAATCTCCTGATACCTCCTTCATGTAATCTCCATCCATAACATGCCCAATACATCTCTACCCTAATCTCCTGATACCTCCCTCATGTAATCTCCATCCATAACCTGTCCCCCCATACATCTCTACCCTAATCTCCTGATACCTCCCTCATGTAATCTCCATCCATAACCTCCCCCCATATATCTCTACCCTAATCTCCTGATACCTCCCCTCATGTAATCTCCATCCATAACCTCCCCTCATACATCTCTACCCTAATCTCCTGATACCTCCCCTCATGTAATCTCCATCCATAACCTCCCCCCATACATCTCTACCCTAATCTGATACCTCCCCTCATGTAATCTCCATCCATTGCCTAGACTACTGCAACATCTTGCTTTGTGGCCTCCCATCTAACACTCTTGCTCTCCTTCAAACCATTCTCAACTCTGCTGCCCGTCTTGTTTACCTCTCTCCTCACTACTCCTCTGCCTCTCCCCTCTGCCAATCCCTTCACTCGCCGCCCAGTGAATTCACTTCAAGCTACTAACCATGACCTACAAGGCTCTCCACAACCTCTCCACTCCATATATCTCTGCTCTAATCTCCAGATATCTCCCCTCACGCAATCTCTGCTCCTCACAGGACCTTCTTCTCTGCTCTCCTCTTATCAGCTCCTCACTCAACCATCTCCAAGACTTCTCCCGTGCTTCCCCCACACTGGAACTCGCTGCCCCAACACATCAGTCTCTCCTCTACCTTCACCAGCTTCAAAAGCAACCTGAAAACCCATTTCTTCAAAATAGCCTGCAACCTAGAATAACCCTGTTGCCACAGTACTGCCCCACAAACATGTCTGCCCCTCATCTTCTGTCTCTTCCTTCCTCCTTGTAGATTATAAGCCCTCGCGGCAGGGTCCTCTCTCCCTCTGTCGTGCCAATTGTCATTCATCATTTATCATTGTACTCGTTGACATATGTTATATATGTAACCCCCTCGAATGTACAGTGCCCTGGAATTAATGGCATTTTAAAATAAATAATAATAATAAATCCATAACCTCCCCCCATACATCTCCTGATACCTCCCCTCATGTAATCTCCATCCATAATCTGTCCCCCCATACATCTCTGCCCTAATCTCCTGATACCTCCCTCATGTAATCTCCATCCATAACCTCCCCCATACATCTCTACCCTACTCTCCTGATACCTCCCTCATGTAATCTCCATCCATAACCTCTCCCCTCTCATACATCTCTGTTGAGGCTCAGCAAGGAGGGAGCACAGTATGAGATTCACAAGAAGGTGGAGACTTGCTTTTCAGCAGCCAGAATACAGGGGTTAGAACAGCCTGTAATAGATATCAGCAAGGCATGATGGGAGCTGTATTCTGGTCCCCACATGGACTACTGCGGATAGGGTACTGATGGTTACAGGGTGGAATAGTCGGTGTGGTGACATGTACTGGGTGGAGCTGGCGGTGCAGTGACGGGTACTGGGTGGAGCAGGCGGTGCAGTGACATGTACTGGGTGGAGCTGGCGGTGCGGTGACGGGTACTGGGTGGAGCTGGCGGTGCTGTGACGGGTACTGGGTGGAGCTGGCGGTGCGGTGACGGGTACTGGGTGGAGGCGGCGGTGCGGTGACATGTACTGGGTGGAGCTGGCGGTGCGGTGACATGTACTGGGTGGAGCTGGCGGTGCAGTGTCGGGTACTGGGTGGAGGTGTCGGTGCGGTGACGGGTACTGGGTGGAGCTGGTGGTGCGGTGACAGTTATTGGGTGGAGCTGGTGGTGCGGTGACATGTACTCGGTGCAGCTGGCGGTGCAGTAACGGGTACAGGGTGGAGGTGTATTGACTTCATGGAAAGCTGAGCTTGGCTACTGCATTGAAGCCAGATTGGAAAAGGCAGAGTCTGGAAGACTGATAAGTAAGGGGTTACAGTAGTCATGATGGGAAGGCATTAGGGCAACGATAAGAGTTTTTTACATTTCCATACTGATATAAGAGTGGATTCTGAAGATGGTTTTCAGGTGCAGAAAACATTGTTAGTAGATGAAGCAGGTGTAAAGGTTCAGTGTTCGGGAGAGGCCATGTTGTTAGGGGCAGAGCTAGACAGTCACTGGGGTTTTGTAGTAGCACATGGGTGATGCCGCAGGAAGAGGTTGATGGTCATCAGTGCAGAGATGGGGCTAAAAGCCAAATCTGCTGATAGTGTCCAATGGGAGCCGTGTATAGAGGAGAGGACCTAGAACTGATCTTAAAACATCACAAAAACCCTTCATATTTGGTATATCTGGAATCGCACCGACCTGCAGAAGACTAACCCCCTGGAGATTGTGCTTCAGTTATAGCATGTACCCCATAGAATCATATTGCCAGGTAGGTAGACCCCCATTAGGTAGATTGGTAGGCTCCAGGTAAATAGGTAGCCAGTACTTAGGGCACAGTAGGTAGATTGGCCCCAGGTAGGCAGTAGTTAGGCCCCAGTTAAGTGGGCAGCCCCCAGGTAGCTAGGTAGGCAGTAGGTGGGCCTCAGGTAAGCTGGAAGTGGGCCATAGGTAGGTAGGCTATAGGTGGTGACCACATAAGTAGAGAGGCTATAGGTGAGGCCCACATAGGCAGGTAAGAAGTTATAAAGTTAGGCCCACATAGGTAGGTATATAGGTTATAGAGGCACCCACATACACAGGCGGGCTTAAGGTAGGTTATAGGGGGCTCCATATAGGTAGACAGGCTTATAGTAAGCTTTAGTGGAGCCCATATAGGTAGGCAGGCTTAGGGGTAGGTTTTAGGGGGCTCCACAACATAGATAGGCAGGCTTAGGGTTGGTTACAGGGGGCCTTATATAGGTAGGCAGGCTTAGGGTAGTGTACATTAGTATTAAAGAAAAAAAAAAGAACTCATCTCTCTCCACGATTCCCTAACATGATGATGGCCCAGCCAACTTCTGACCCCTGCATGGGTGGCGCGATGATATGATGTCATTGCCCAGCGCACGTATTCAGTGAGGGCAGACGCCTGGTAGGCCTAAGGCCTTAGGTCTAACAGGCGGATCAGCTAAGACTGGGCAGTCCTGCTTCCGAAAGCTCGGGCCAGAGGACCTGGACGTTTTGAGGCAGGGGGAGCCAGGCCCACATTGCAGTTGCTATGTCTGATCTCTCGGTAGTTCCACCCCTGTTGGACAGTTCAGACTCTTCGACATTTGATCAATATGTGTCTACTGATCAGATATTGTACAGATTGGTCTAGTTCTTTTTCAGAGCCCCCCATGAAAGAAACACATGGTCCCCATATCTGAGCCGTGTAATTATGTGCCCAGAAAGTGGACAACTGGACCCGACCGTGCTCCAAATGCAGACATATTTATGTAACTTAGAGAGGCCGAGACCCCTTCAAAACAATATTCTGGCTTCTCCATACTGTCACGTACCCGGAAGTAGAAGTGGATCCACTGGACCACCGCAAGCGATGGTGTAAGCCACGCCAGGGAACGAATCTAAGTAGGTCCCGGTTTTCACCAGAGCCCGCCGCAAAGCGGGATGGACTTGCTGCGGCGGGAGTCTACCAGGTCGTCCCCCCTGACGTGACTTGCTTGCGGTGGCAGCCGAGGTACAGCACGGTGCAGAATCGTCAGGCAGGCTCGTAGTCGGGGACAGGCAGAAGGTCAAGGCAGGCGGCACAGGTTCGTGGTCGTGGACAGGCACAAGGTCAGGGCAGGCGGCAAGAAGCGTGGTCAAGGAACGGAAGCTAAAGGTACGGTACACGGTAAATCAGGAACAAGGCTTAGAACGCTTTCTCTATAGGCAACAATGGCACTAAAGATCCGGCAACGGCCCCAGGAAGGGGCAGGCTTAAATAAGGGCAGTGACCGGCAATAGCCAATTACCGGTACACTGGCCCTTTAAATCTCGCAGTGCCGGCGCGCGCGCGCCCTAGATGTCGGGGACGCGCGCGCCGGGAGGCTGAGACCGCAACAGGAGCGCGGCCGGGTAAGTAAGGGAGAGCCGGGCCGGCCGGGTGAGCGCGCCCACCGCCCGTCATGCGGGCGGTGGTGCCGCTCGTGCGGGGACCACGGGTGTGCCCGCGACCCGGGACGGGGGTCGCGGGCCCACCCGTGACAGTACCCCCCCCCTTCGGCCTCCCCCTCCTTCTGGTCCGGAGGAACCTCTGAACCATATCCCGATCCAGAATATTGTTTTCTGGCTCCCAGGACCTCTCTTCGGGCCCGAACCCCTTCCAGTCAATGAGAAAAAATCGCTTCCCTCTGACCGTCTTCACATCTAGAATCTCCTTAACCGTAAAGACATCGGTGGTATCGGCCTCAGGAGTGGGAGGAGCAAGTACCCGGGAGAAGCGATTAAGGATGACCGGTTTTAGTAAGGAGACATGGAAGGAGTTCGGGACCCTCATAGTGGGGGGAAGGCGGAGCTTGTATGCTACTGGGTTAATGCGCTTGAGCACCTCGAATGGACCCAGGAACCGGGGACCCAGCTTATAGCTGGGAACCTTGAAACGTATATATTTAGCTGCCAACCACACCTTGTCACCTGGGGAAAAGGTTGGCGGAGGTCTTCGCTTTTTGTCGGCTTGAGCCTTGGTGCGGGCGGAGGCCTGGAGTAGCGAATGGCGAGTCTGTTTCCAGATAGCTGTCAGGTCCTGGACCAGCTCTTCCACAGCAGGGACCTCCGAGGACACAGAAAGGGGGAGGGGTGGGCGGGGATGTCGCCCGTAGACAATAAAGAACGGAGCAGCACCAGCAGATTCCGAGTCCAATGAGTTATACGAAAACTCGGCCCAGGGCAACAAGCTGGACCAATCATCCTGGCGCGCGGAGACAAAGTGGCGCAGGTAGCAGCCTAGGGTCTGGTTTACTCTCTCTACCTGCCCATTGGACTGGGGGTGGTAGGCCGAAGAAAAGTCACTGTCACGGGTGGGCCCGCGACCCCCGTCCCGGGTCGCGGGCACACCCGTGGTCCCCGCACGAGCGGCACCACCGCCCGCATGACGGGCGGTGGGCGCGCTCACCCGGCCGGCCCGGCTCTCCCTTACTTACCCGGCCGCGCTCCTGTTGCGGTCTCAGCCTCCCGGCGCGCGCGTCCCCGACATCTAGGGCGCGCGCGCGCCGGCACTGCGAGATTTAAAGGGCCAGTGTACCGGTAATTGGCTATTGCCGGTCACTGCCCTTATTTAAGCCTGCCCCTTCCTGGGGCCGTTGCCGGATCTTTAGTGCCATTGTTGCCTATAGAGAAAGCGTTCTAAGCCTTGTTCCTGATTTACCGTGTACCGTACCTTTAGCTTCCGTTCCTTGACCACGCTTCTTGCCGCCTGCCCTGACCTTGTGCCTGTCCACGACCACGAACCTGTGCCGCCTGCCTTGACCTTCTGCCTGTCCCCGACTACGAGCCTGCCTGACGATTCTGCACCGTGCTGTACCTCGGCTGCCACCGCAAGCAAGTCACGTCAGGGGGGACGACCTGGTAGACTCCCGCCGCAGCAAGTCCATCCCGCTTTGCGGCGGGCTCTGGTGAAAACCGGGACCTACTTAGATTCCGTTCCCTGGCGTGGCTTACACCATCGCTTGCGGTGGTCCAGTGGATCCACTTCTACATCCGGGTACGTGACAGTAAGATCCGGCCATGGATGTAGAAGTGGATCCACTGGACCACCGCAAGCGATGGTGTAAGCCACGCCAGGGAACGGAATCTAAGTAGGTCCCGGTTTTCACCAGAGCCCGCCGCAAAGCGGGATGGACTTGCTGCGGCGGGAGTCTACCAGGTCGTCCCCCCCTGACGTGACTTGCTTGCGGTGGCAGCCGAGGTACAGCACGGTGCAGAATCGTCAGGCAGGCTCGTAGTCGGGGACAGGCAGAAGGTCAAGGCAGGCGGCACAGGTTCGTGGTCGTGGACAGGCACAAGGTCAGGGCAGGCGGCAAGAAGCGTGGTCAAGGAACGGAAGCTAAAGGTACGGTACACGGTAAATCAGGAACAAGGCTTAGAACGCTTTCTCTATAGGCAACAATGGCACTAAAGATCCGGCAATGTGCCCCAGGAAGGGGCAGGCTTAAATAAGGGCATGTGACCGCAATAGCCAATTACCGTACACTGGCCCTTTAAATCTCGCAGTGCCGGCGCGCGCCGCGCCCTAGATGTCGGGACGCGCGCGCCGGGAGGCTGAGACCGCAACAGGAGCGCGGCCGGGTAAGTAAGGGAGAGCCGGCCGGCCGGGTGAGCGCGCCCACCGCCCGTCAATGCGGGCGGTGGTGCCCTCGTGAGGGGACCACGGGTGTGCCCGCGACCCGGGACGGGGGTCGCGGGCCCACCCGTTGACACATACTCACTCCACTGTGCCTTCCACTCAGCTGTGAAGCAAATATATATGTGTGTCTATATAGTACACCCCTCACATTTATGTAAATATTGTATTCTATCTTTTCATGGGACAACACTGAGGATCTGATACTTTGATACAATGTAAAGTAGTCAGTGCACGGCTTGTATCACAGGGAAATTTGTTGTGAACTCAAATTAATTTAGAACAGCCATCAATGTCAAAACCACTGGCAACAAAAGTGAGTAGATCCCTAAGTGAAAATGAGCAAATGTTCCCAAATTGCCATTTTCCCTCCCAGATCGTGCGACTCGTTAAGTTTACACGGTCTCAGGTGTGAATGGGGAGCAGGTGTGTTACATTTGGTATTATCGCTCTCACATTGCCATCACCTTGAAACTGAGCTGTAGCACGAGGGCCAAGAACATAGAGCGGTTTAACAGGGCATGGTCAACCAAAGAAGTTGAGTGCAAGTGCTCAGCTTCCTATCCAGTGATTAGCGCTGCCAGCATTGCTGCAGATGTTAGAGGGGTGACACCTCAGCCGATCGGTGCTCAGACCATACACCGCACACTGTCTGTATGGCTGTCATCCAAGAAGGAAGCTTCTTCTAAAGATGAAGCACAAGAAAGCCACAAACAGTTTGCTGAAGACAAGCAGACTAAGGACATGAATTACTGAAACCATGTCCTGTGTCTGATGATACAAAGAGAAACTTATTTGGTTGAGATGGTATCAGGCGTGTGTGGCGGCAACCAGGTGAGGAGTACAAAGACAAATATGTCTGCCTACAGGACATATGGTGGTGGGAGGGTCATGGTTTGGGGCTGCATGAGTGCTGCTGGCTGTGAGGAGCTACAGTTCATTAAGGGAACCATGAATGCCAACATGTGCTGTGATATCCTGAAGCAGAGCATGATCCCCTTCCTTCTGGCCATCACTGTTATACTATCTGTACACTGACTGCATTGTAGCAAAGTGTCAGATCCTCAGTGTTGTCCCATGAAAAGACAACACAATATTTACAAAAATGTGAGGGGCGTACTCAATTTTATGACTAGTGTATATAGATAGATATTGCAGTCGTCCTGGGAGAAGAACTTGGTCCCTTAAATGTGATCTTGCTTTCAATCCTCGTCTTCTTCAGGTTCCTCAGGTCTAGGACTCTCACAGTTAAAGACAATGGCCCTTTTCATCAATGACCCCCCAAGGATGGACAAGGACGGAGACCTCAGGGCCCCCAGGATATTAGACCTCACCCTGGAGATCATCTACTTGGTAACTGGAGAGGTGAGAGTCTCACATGACCTCGCTCTTCTCTCTATCAGTAACAGGTGAATGATGGGAAAGGTGAGGGGTTCTTAGAATCTATGTAGTGATCAGTGTCTCCCCATACACAGGATTACACAGTAGTGAAGAAGTCATCTGGTGAGTGTGTGGCCCCCCATGTGTCAGGAGGACGGAGCAGCACCCAGAGCCCCGAGCCTCCACCTCATTCACTGATACAGAAGATCCTAGACCTGACCACCAGGATCACTGAGCTGCTGACTGGAGAGGTGAGGGGAATGCTGGGAATTATATAGTAACACCACTGGAGGGGTCTGGATGATGATGAGAGGTGAGGGGAATGCTGGGACATTATACATAACACAGGGGATGATGGGTCTGGATGATGATGAGAGGGGAATGCTGGGACATTATACATAACACGGGTTGATGGGTCTGGATGATGATGAGAGGTGAGGGGAATGCTGGGACATTATACATAACACAGGGGATGATGGGTCTGGATGATGAGAGGTGAGGGGAATGCTGGGACATTATACATAACACAGGGTTAATGGGTCTGGATGATGATGAGAGGTGAGGGGAATGCTGGGACATTATACAT
Organism: Phyllomedusa bahiana; assembly: GCA_025379985.1. Classification (NCBI taxonomy): domain Eukaryota; kingdom Metazoa; phylum Chordata; class Amphibia; order Anura; family Hylidae; genus Phyllomedusa; species Phyllomedusa bahiana. The sequence goes on from JAODAL010071297.1 coordinate 9,393, forward strand.
AACACAGGGGATGATGGGTCTGGATGATGAGAGGTGAGAGGAATGCTGGGACATTATACATAACACAGGGGATGATGGGTCTGGATGATGAGAGGTGAGGGGAATGCTGGGACATTATACATAACACAGGGGATGATGGGTCTGGATGATGAGAGGTGATGGGAATGCTGGGACATTATACATAACACAGGGGATGATGGGTCTGGATGATGATGGATCCTTGTGTTGTCAGGTTCCTATAAGGTGTCAGGATGTCGCTGTCTATGTCTCCATGGAGGAGTGGGAGTACATAGAAGGACACAGGGATCTGTACCAGGAGGTCATGATGGAGAATCACCAGCCGCTGACATCACAAGGTGAGAGGAGATAAGACACAGCAGGGAGTTTTGTAATTATCACACAATAAGGTATTTCTCGCCAATAATTCATTGGGGGACACCGCACCGTGGGTATAGGCCCTTGCCTTCGGAGGCGGACACTAGGCAGACCAAACGTGTTGTCCCCGCCCCGACGGCCTATATCCCTCCTGCTGACGCCAGGCTGATCAGTTTTCATCCTAGTGTCTGTAGGAGGCAGACGCTGTTCTGCAGCTCTGCAGAGTTTATTTTTCTTTCCTTTGCAGGAAGGTGATTGAGCACCCGCCTCTCACCTGCAGGGAGGTGATTGAGCACCCTCCTCTCACCTGCAGGGAGGTGATTGAGCACCCGCCTCTCACCTGCAGGGAGGTGATTGAGCACCCGCCTCTCACCTATCAGGGGGCCGTCAACGCGTAGCAGTACGGTGACGCTGTCCCCCCTGAGGGCGCCAGGAACCCAGTCAGTTCTTTAGCTGGCTGGTCTTCCTATTCCACGCTCACCCATCCCCACTTGCCGCCTTCGCGGCCTTTTACGGATTCCGGTAGCCTAACCGCTGGGTGCAAGGTACCGAAGGGGTGATGCCGCAACGCCCGAAGACTTCGGATTGGTAAGTACCCTGACTTCCCCCGTTTGGGGGTGGTCGGTGGTTTTTCCACTTTTTATAGTTGGCCGGGCCGCTGGAATTCCGTTTTCCTGTGGCCCCCCAGCACATTTTGGTTTTTCGAGTGGGGTGCTAGGCAGCAGGGGGGTGCACCCAGGGGCGCAGGGCAGTTCCCTAGGTCGAAGCTCCAGCTGAGGCTTCTTGACCTCTGCTGTCGGCCTCGGTCAGGCCATAGATCCCCTAGTGGGGTACAAAACCCGTCCTGGTCTGGCGCCCCACCGCTCGCTCATGTGTTCCGCTTCCCTCTGAGCACAGGCATGTTGGGGGGAACATGGGAGGTTTTCCATGGGCCCCCTCCGCCGCCTCCCTCACCCTGTCCTCCACCCTCCATGTTGGAACCCTGCGCGGCGTTCGGGCAACCTTGCGGTGCCGTGGCGTTTTTGCTTCGGTATCGCACTTTAGGGCTTATCCCTGGGGAGGGAGGGGCAGGGCAGGTCTCCCCAGGGGCTACGGGTACCACTCACCCGCTGTTGCAGCGTTCCGGCCGCGCTGCGGGTCGGGTGCAGGCTGCCGCCATGAGTCCAATTTTAGGCCGCGGCTCCTGGAGGCCTAGGCTGCAACTAGGCCGTGCCTGTCCTGGGCCTGTGCCGCCCCGCAGGGGGCTCCAAACGGGTCCGGACCCTTCCCAGGATGGGGCAGGACCTCTAGCAACCCGGGCCTATGTCGGGGCGGAGCCTAAACGCGGTTTTTACGGCGTTCGGTGTCCTGATGGCTTGCTGCTCTACTGGCTACCGAGGAGGACACAGCATCTTGGGATGGTAAGTTAGCCTCCTGTGGGCCATCCATCCCTGCCCCGCACGCTTTGCAGCCATGTCCGTTTCTAGGATGAGGGGTTAAAACCGCCCGCGCCAAAAACAGTGGTGACTTGCTTCGCCTGCGCCCATTGCCACAGGATATTCTTGTTAGCCAAGGATCATTAGTATGGGTGCAACGAAAAGAAAGAAATAAAAATGATTTTATTGAATTAATTTTTTTTTTTCCGTTACCCCCATATTATTGATCATTTTATATACACATCGGTACAACTTAATGAGTGTTATCATTTGATTTCGGCCATGTACAGTTTTATTTCAGATTGCATTAGAAAACCCATAAGAGCGTCGCTGGCTCTCCCATTGGTCCAATTAACCACGCCTCTTTTAACTTGGCCAATCACAAACAGAGCTCGCTCTGCATTTCTTTTCCCCATAGAACTCTATGAGAAGGTAGCTCACCAGCTGATTGGCTAAGCTGGACGAGCCTCTTTTCCCCCAACCAATCACAGTACTAGAATATTTCCCATAGATAGTGATAACTTTTAGGGCGCCCTTCTTTCTCCACTCAAAATAGACGCACTACATATGATTGGTTGAGCCCAGGCGGCAGATATGAATCCACCAATCAGCTCTTTTCTGGCTTTTTTACTGTCCCGCCTTTGAATTTGATTGGTCCATTCTTCTCCATAGCTTATAATGGTTCACTGTTGCTCCTATTCTGATTGGCTGGTTTATGCCGACCAATGAGAAGCGCTTACAGAATTTGAATTACTGTATTTCCCGGCAATTTCGATATCCCAATTCCTGATGTAGCGCCGATGACGGCGACAAACGCGTTGTTAGTGATTTTATTTCTCTATGTTTGTTTATAGAAGGTTTTAGCTCTTTTACAGAGAATGTTTTACACTTAATAAAAACGATTTATTTACTAATACTCCATGCCGCACGGCGCTGAGATTTCAGTGCCCCGATCTGTCCATAGACTACAATGGGAGAAAGTAGCTCGCGCTCTGATTGGCCGGGAGAGCCAAGCCTCCGCTAGCTCAACCAATCAGCTCTTTTCTGCATTTTTACTGTATTTTGATCTGTCCCGCCTTGGAATATGATTGGTCCATACTTCTCCATAGCTTATAATGGGTCACTGTTGCTCCTATTCTGATTGGCCGGTTTCTGCTGACCAATGAGAATAGCTTACAGAATTAGAATTAATGTATTTCCCGGCAATTTCCAATATCCAGATTCCTGATATAGCGCCGTTCTTGATTTTTGGAAAGTGATTTTATTTATGTATTTTTTTAGTAGGTTTGAGCTCTTTTTCAGATAATGTTTTACACCTAATAAAAGCGATGTTTTAATTCATACTCTATGCCGCATGGACATGTTTAATGATTTCTCGCTGATTTCCAGCCTGTCTCAATTCGGAATACATATTAAGCGCAGTCCCCTCTGCGCCTAAGTCCTGCACTGCGCCCCACACACTGGCGAGGCGCGGTGAACTTTTCACCGCATGTAGGAGGGCACCTCCTCGGACGGCGAATATTAGACGCAGTCCCGCACTGCGCCTCACACACTGGCGAGGCGCGATGGACTTTACACCGTATGTATGAGCGCACCTCCAGCGCAGACATACATGAGGCGCAGCTTTCACGTTCGAGCGCTTGAAAAAGTGCGCTCCGACGTGGCGAGCTTCATACATGTCGCCCAAAGTTTTTACAATTTAAAGAGAAATAGCCAACAATTTTAGTAGTTCCATAACATGACCCCTATGTAGCAAACCAATGACCCCTTGCCTTGTCGACCCCCTCAAAAACAAAGCAAGCCAACAGAACAACTTTAAACCTCAAGAACTCTGGGGGAAAAAAATAGAGACCAGATTTCTTACTGCCTCATCACTAGTCACTACTTCCTAATCATTTCCTCCTCTAAAAGAAGAGCATCTACCCAGACCCCTGATGCTGCCTACCAGAATCTCCTCTCCACTTAATCTTCTCAGTCCTCCACTTCCAGTCTACCCAAGGACCCGCATAGTTTTTCCTCATAATAATATTCGGTATGTTTGAAATTAGTCATTAGTGATCTGATCTCCTCATTCGAGAAAGTTTTAGTAATGAACTGTTTCCATTTCTGGAAGAATCTCTCCGTCAGGATGGCCTTATTATTCTCCACTTCTATCCTTTCTAGCAGTAGAATTCTCCTGATCATGTCGTCTACCTCTCCCACCGCAGGAATACTGTCTTTCAGCCAATGACGCAAGATACCCTTTTATGCAGCGGAGCTCAACTTTCCTTCTTTCAGAGCAGTAGAAGAAATGAAAGCTGAGCTCTAATTGGTTGCTTTGGGCTCTGGTGGTTCTGTACTAATATTAATAGAGCATCTTTTATTGAAAGTGTCCTGATAATACCAGTAAAAATTAAAAAAATAAAACGTGTGTGTATAAGTATAGAAAATAAGGAAGGAAAAGAGCTGCACTTCCAACACTAAATATATATACAGTGTGGAAAAAAGTTAGCCAACTTAAAAAGATGAGAGAGGACTGTAATTGACATTACAGGTCGACCTCAACTATGAGAGACCAAATGAGAAAACAAATCCAGAAAATGACATTGTCTGATTTGGAAAGAATTTATTTACAAATTACAGTGGAAAATAAGTATTTGGTCCCCTACAAACAAGCAAGATTTCTGGCTCTCAGACCTATGACTTCTTCTTTAAGAGGCTCCTCTGACCTCCACTGATTACCTGTAGTAATGGCTCCTGTTTGAACTTGTTATCAGTATAAAAGACACCTGTCCACAACCTCAGTCACACTCCAAACTCCACTATGGTGAAGACCAAAGAGCTGGCGAAGGACACCAGAAACAAAATTGTATCCGTGCACCAGGCTGGGAAGACTGAATGTGCAGTAGGCAAGCAGCTTAGTGTGAAGAAATCAACTGTGGGAGCAATAATTAGAAGATGGAAGACATACAAGACCACTGATATATGTGTGTGTGTGTGTTTACACACACACACAATAAATTATATGTGATATACCCAACAGGGGAGGTGTTGACTAGATTTGGGCACTGAACTATGACTGTCGTCTAATGTTTCATTCCTTATCACTGTCGGCATAGGAGACGGCAGTCATTAGTTCAGGGTGAACGCTCCCTGTATGTGCAGTGTAGCTTACATATGTGCTTATGTCTCTCCCTGTATGTCAGACTGTCCAGCTCTCTGCATGGTTGAAGGTAGTGCCAGAGCTGGACAACTGCACATACAGGGAGAGACATAAGCTTAGGTGTCTGCCGGCATCTTGTTCTCCTGACCCCACCAGTCCTGCTCTGAGTTGGAGGAGGAGCTTAGAGCCCTGCTTCTTCTCCTCCCATCCCACAATTCAAAAAGCAGCAGCACCTGTGAGAAATTAATACCGGCAGCGGCTTCTATCTACTAATAACTTGCAGGTGGCGACCCATGTTGTGCATGCCGACAAAGAGGGCTAGGAGTGCCACCTCTGGCACACATGCCATAGGTTCGCTACCACTGCTCTGTAACATGGAGACCTGGTGAGACCTGGTACAGCCGTTAGGCCGTATAGACCTCATCGTCCCGTCCATGAGTTCAGCTGGAGATGTGCACTTTGTCTCATGATGATCTGGTTATAGCCATGATGAGGTGTATATAGAGTGTGATCTTGCTCTCAATCCTCCTTGTCTTCTTCAGGTTCCTCAGGTCCAGGACTCTCACAGCTAAAGCCAATGGCTCTTTTCATCAATGACCCTCTAAGGATGGACAAGGACGGAGACCTCAGGGCCAACAGGATAGTAGACCTCACCCTGGAGATCATCTACTTGGTAACTGGAGAGGCGAGAGTCTCACTTGACCTCGCTCATATCTCTATCAGTAACAGGTGAATGATGGGAAAGGTGAGGGGTTCACATTGTGCACAGACGTAAGCAAGACCCACATGTTCAAAATATTTGTTTTATATCTTCCTTTTTCCATCAAGTCAGAGCCCATATAAACTCCAATATAACAGGGCAAAATCGACATGTTAAGTGTATGTAAAAACCCGGGATTCTTACATGTCTCTATGTTCTATGATAGTGCCTTAGACTATTGTTCTTTCTCTTGTTCGGTGATAAGTAGTGAAGATATACACTCACCGGCCACTTTATTAGGTACACCTGTCCAACTGCTCGTTAACACTTAATTTCTAATCAGCCAATCACATGGCGGCAACTCAGTGCATTTAGGCATGTAGACATGGTCAAGACAATCTCCTGCAGTTCAAACCGAGCATCAGTATGGGGAAGAAAGGTGATTTGAGTGCCTTTGAACGTGGCATGGTTGTTGGTGCCAGAAGGGCTGGTCTGAGTATTTCAGAAACTGCTGATCTCCTGGGATTTTCACGACAACCCTCTAGGGTTTACA
>JAODAL010071298.1:0-15577 GCA_025379985.1 Phyllomedusa bahiana
GTAATCTCTTCAATTTTGGGCGACCATATCAGAATGGTAGAGGGTCCGCCCCGGGTCATGTGATGTCATATCTAGAAGGGTTAGGCTCCGCCCTGGGGTCATGTGATGTCATATCTAGAAAGGTTAGAGGGCTCCGCCCCGGGGTCATGTGAGGTCATATCTAGAACTGGGAGAGGGCTCCGCCCCGGGGTCAGGTGATGTCATATCTAGAAGGGTTAGGCTCCGCCCGGGGGTCATGTGATGTCATATCTAGAAAGGTTAGAGGGCTCCGCCCCGGGGTCCCTGTGATGTCATATCAGAAGGGTTAGAGGGCTCCGCCCCGGGTCATGTGATGTCTATCTAGAAGGGTTAGAGGGCTCCGCCCCGGGTCATGTGATGTCATATCTAGAAGGTTAGAGGGCTCCGTCCCGGGGTCATGTGATGTCATATCTAGAAAGGTTAGAGGGCTCCGTCCCGGGGTCATGTGATGTCATATCTGTTAGAGGGCTCCGCCCCGGGGTCATGTGATGTTATCTCTAGAAGGGTTAGAAGGCCTTTCCCCCCTGGGTCATTTTGATGTTATCCCCTAGAAGGGTTAGAAGGCTCCGCCCTGGGGTCATGTATGTCATCTCTAGAAGTTAGAGCGCCCCGCCCTGGGGGTCATTTTGATGGTTATATTTAGAAGACTCTGCCCGGGGTCATGTCATACCTAGAAGGGTTAATGGGGTTCCGCCCCGGGGTCATGTGATGTCATATCTAGAAGGGTTAGAGGGCTCCGCCCTGGGGTCATGTGATGTAATATATAGAAGGGTAAGAAGGCTCCACCATGTGGTCATGTGAGTCATTCTAGAAGGGTTAGAAGGCCCCCGCCCTGGGGTCATTGGAGTCATCTTTAGAAGGGGTTAAGAGGGCCCGCCCTGGGGTCATGTGATGTTATATTTAGAAGACTCCGCCCCTGGGATCATGTGATGTCATATTTAGAAGGCTCTGCCCCGGGGTCATGTGATGTTATATTTCGAATGCTCTGCTCCACGGTCATGTGATGTCATACCTAGAAGGGTTAGAAGGCTCCGCCCCGGGGTCATGTGATGTCATATCTAGAAGGGTTAGGAGTCTGCCCGGGGTCATGTGATGTCATATCTAGAAGGGTTAGAGGGCTCCGCCCCGGGGTCATGTGATGTCATATCTAGAAGGGTTAGAGGGCTCCGCCCCGGGGTCATGTGATGTCATATCTAGAAAGGTTAGAGGGCTCCGTCCCGGGGTCATGTGATGTCATATCTAGAAAGGTTAGAGGGCTCCGTCCCGGGGTCATGTGATGTCATATCTAGAAGGGTTAGAGGGCTCCGCCCTGGGGTCATGTGATGTTATCTCTAGAAGGGTTAGAAGGCTCCGCCCTGGGGTCATGTGATGTTATCTCTAGAAGGGTTAGAAGGCTCCGCCCTGGGGTCATGTGATGTTATATTTAGAAGACTCTGCCCGGGGTCATGTCATACCTAGAAGGGTTAGAGGGCTCCGCCCCGGGGTCATGTGATGTCATATCTAGAAGGGTTAGAGGGCTCCGCCCCGGGGTCATGTGATGTCATATCTAGAAGGGTTAGAGGGCTCCGCCCTGTGGTCATGTGATGTCATATCTAGAAGGGTTAGAAGGCTCCGCCCTGGGGTCATGTGATGTTATATTTAGAAGACTCCGCCCCTGGGATCATGTGATGTCATATTTAGAAGGCTCTGCCCCGGGGTCATGTGATGTTATATTTCGAATGCTCTGCTCCACGGTCATGTGATGTCATACCTAGAAGTGTTAGACTCCGCCCCTGGAATCATGTGATGTCATCTCTAGAAGGGTTAGAAGGCTCCGCCCGGGGTCATGTGATGTCATATCTAGAAAGGTTAGAGGGCTCCGTCCCGGGGTCATGTGATGTCAAAATCTAGAAGGGTTAGAGGGCTCCGCCCTGGGGTCATGTGATGTTATCTCTAGAAGGGTTAGAAGGCTCCACCCTGGGGTCATGTGATGTTATCTCTAGAAGGGTTAGAGGGCTCCGCCCCGGGGTCATGTGATGTCATATCTAGAAGGGTTAGAGGGCTCCGCCCCGGGGTCATGTGATGTCATATCTAGAAGGGTTAGAGGGCTCCGCCCTGTGGTCATGTGATGTCATATCTAGAAGGGTTAGAAGGCTCCGCCCTGGGGTCATGTGATGTTATATTTAGAAGACTCCGCCCCTGGGATCATGTGATGTCATATTTAGAAGGCTCTGCCCCGGGGTCATGTGATGTCATATCTAGAAGGGTTAGAGGGCTCCGCCCTGGGGTCATGTGATGTTATCTCTAGAAGGGTTAGAAGGCCCCCACCCTGGGGTCATGTGATGTCATCTCTAGAAGGGTTTTGAGGGGTCCGCCCCGGGTCATGTGATGTCATATCTAGAAGGGTTAGAGGCTCCGCCCTGGGTCATGTGATGTCATATCTAGAAGGGTTTTAGGGCTCCGCCCTGTGGTCTTGTGATGTCATATTTAGAATACTCCGCCCCTGGGATCATGTGATGTCATATTTAGAAGGCTCTGCCCCGGGGTCATGTGATGTTATATTTAGAATGCTCTGCTCCACGGTCATGTGATGGGCATACCTAAAGTTGTTAGACTCCGCCCCGGAATCATGTGATTCAAACCTTTGAAGGGGTTAGAAGGCTCCGCCCCGGGGTCATGTGATGTCATCTCTAGAAGGGTTAGAAGGCTCCGCCTCGGGGTCATGTGATGTCATCTCTAGAAGGGTTAGAAGGCTCCGCCCCGGGGTCATGTGATGTCATATCTAGAAGGGTTAGGACTCTGCCCGGGTCATGTGATGTCATATCTAGAAGGGTTAGGACTCTGCCCGGGGTCATGTGATGTCATATCTAGAAGGGTTAGGACTCTGCCCGGGGTCATGTGATGGGCGTCTCACATATTTTGGGCGTCTGTTATTTGCAGCCTCCTCGGTTTCGGGAGCCCGGATCCTGGCAGGGAAGGTGATGTGCAGCCTCCGGTGTCTTATGCAGCCACTGTGGCCCGGCCGAGCAGCGGCCCCTCCACCTCCACGGTGACAGGTGAGGCGAGCGGGGGTGTGCGGCCGGCGGGGTCCGCTGGGGTCTCCATCTCTCGCTCTAACCTTGCCTCTTGTTCCTCAGGGTACTCGGAGGACGGCGGGGTCTGCGGCGGGCGAGGGTGTGCGGCGGGCGGGGGGTCTGCGCGGGCGGGGGTCTGCGCGGGCAGGGGGTGTGCGCGGCGGGGGTCTGCGGCCGGCAGGGGTCCTGCGGCCGGCGGGGTGTGGCGGCGGGGGGGGTCTGCGGCCGGCGGGGGTGTGGCGGCCCGCGGGGGGTCTGCGGCCGGGGGGTCCGCTGAGTCTCCATCTCTCGCTCTAACCTTGCCTCTTGTTCCTCAGGGTACCGGAGGACGGCGGGGTGTGCGGCGGGCGGGGTGTACGGCGGGCGGGGTGTGCGGCGGCGGGGGTTGGGCGGGCGGGGTCTGCGGCGGGCGGGGGTGTGCGGCGGGCGGGGGTCGGCGGCCGGCGGGGTCCGCTGGGTCTCCATCTCTCGCTCTAACCTTGCCTCTTGTTCCTCAGGGTACTCGGAGGACGGCGGGGGTCTGCGGCGGGCGGGGGTGTGCGGCGGCGGGGTGTGCGGCGGGCGGGGGTCTGCGGCCGGCGGGGGTCGGGGGCCGGCGGGGTGTGCGGCGGGCGGGGGTCTGCGGCCGGCGGGGGTGTGCGGCCGGCGGGGGTGTGCGGCGGGCGGGGTCTGCGGCCGGGGGGGGGGTGTGCGGCCGGCGGGGGTCTGCGGCCGGCGGGGGTCTGCGGCCGGCGGGGTCCGCTGGGGTCTCCATCTCTCGCTCTAACCTTGCCTCTTGTTCCTCAGGGGTCTCGGAGGGCGGGGGGGGCTGCCCGGCGGGGGTGGCGGCCGGCCCGGGGGTGCGGCCGGCGGGGGGGGGGCGGGGCCTGCGGCGGGGCGGGGGTGTGCGGCGGGGGGGGGGTCCCGGGCCGGCGGGGGTGGGGCGGCGCGGGGGTGGGGGCGCGGGCCCGGGGGGGGGTTTCCGGGGGGGGTCGCGGCGGGCGGGGTTTCCCCGGCGGGCGGGGCGGGCCGGCGGGGTCGGGGCCGGGGGGTGGCGGCGGGCGGGGGTGTGCGCGGGCGGGGTCGCCGGGCGGGGGGGTCGGCGGCCGGCGGGGTCCGCGGGGTCCCATCTCCGCCTAACCTTGCCTCTTTTCCTCAGGTACTCGAGGACGGCGGGGGGCGCGCGGCGGGGTGGCGGGCCGGGGGGGTCTCGGGCCCGGGGGGGCGGTGGGGGTTGGGGGGGGGTTGCGGGGGGGCGGGGGTGGCGGCCGCGGGGGGCGCCCGGGGGGTCTGGGCCGGGGGGGGGGCGGCCGGCGGGGGGGGCGGCGGCGGGGGCCCGGGGGCCGGGGGGGGGCCCGGGGGGCCCGGCGGGGGGGCGGCGGGGGGGGGTGCGGGGCCGGCGGGGTTCCCGGGGGGGGTTGGCGCCCGGGTGGTCTGCGCCCGCTGGGGTCCCATCTCTCGCTTAACCTTGCCTCTTGTTCCTCGGGTACTCGGAGGGGGCCCGGGGTCGGGGCGGGCGGGGCCCTGCAGCCGCGGGGGGTCTGCCGGGGGTGCGGGGTCTTGAGCGCGGCGGGGGTGTGCGGATTCGGGGGTGCGGCGGCGGGGGGTCTGCGGCGGGGGGGGGGTGTGCGGCGGGGGGGGGTCGGCGGCGGGCGGGGGTGTGCAGCCGGGGCGGGGGTCCGGCTGGGGTCTCCTAACGCTCGCTTAACCTTGCCTCTTGTTCCTCAGGGGGTATCGGAGGCGGCGTGGGTCGCGCGGGCGGGGGTCTGCAGCCGGCGGGGGGGTCCATGCGGCGGGCGGGGGGTTGCGGCGGCGGGGGTGTGCGGTGGCGGGGGTGTGCGGCGGGCGGGGGTCTGCGGCGGCGGGGGGTGCGGCGGGCGGGGGTGGGCGGCGGCGGGGGTCTGCGGCCGGCGGGGTCCGCTGGGGTCTCCATCTCTCGCTCTAACCTTGCCTCTTGTTCCTCAGGGTACTCGGAGGACGGCGGGGCTCTGCGCGGGGAGCTGCTCCCAGAACATGAGTTTGCTGTGGGACCAGTGCAACTTGATGATGAAAAAGAGTTTCCCCCCGTGAGCATCCGTGGCCCCTGAGTGGCCGCAGCGGGTGGGGAGCGGCTGGTGACACCTTCCTGAGGAGCTGCTTGTACTCGAGCTTCAGAGTGACCCCCTGGATCCCAAGGTCATACATGAGGTGTCGGTCCCACCATTTCCTGTGGGACTTTCTGATAACCTTGCTGGTTACATTGAGCAGCACTACATGTATCAGAATGCCCTGACAACTGTGTGGCTGCGGTGGGGTCCGCGGTGTCCTATGGCCCATATGATGGATTGGTGGATGTTCCATCAGGGGTACGACCCATCCAGGGGACTCAGTCTTATTGTAGTGGGGGGTTTCCATATATTAGGATCCTGCTTTCTGATATGACGGGGGCATTACCCCAGCAGGTGACTTCTATTATCCATATAATGTTACAGGGGTGGGGATTATATTAAACAAATGTTCTGTATGAGTTCATGTAATGTTTATGGGGGACATGGGTGGGACTGTGCACTCCGGTGGAGGCGTAACATTGGGCTTAACAGGTACGTCACCTGACAGAGCGGCAATGATTGGACGCGTCCTCCGTTGGCCAGAACTGTGTTCACACTAACTTGTTGGTGATTGCACCATGCTCTTTTTATAGTGACACCTTTATTATCCCCTCTTCCTGGGGAATCTGATTTGTTCTGCTTCAATTTTGGAAAAAAAGCTTGTGCTCCTGCAGGCAAAAGGGCAAAGTGCATCGATCATGAAGTGCAAATGGAGGAGGCGAGCGGCGGTGGTGTTGGGGGACGTGGGGGGAGGAGGGGGAGCGGTGGATGCAGGGGGCGGAGGGAGGGCGAGGGTCTGGTGGGTTTTGGGTTTTTTTTGGGCGTGCGTGGGTGACGATTATGGCGGGTGCAGGAGACGAGTAGTTTTAGGCACTAAAATCTTGAATTTATGTAAAACATGTCGGATACCGATCACCCGAGGTGGCACTGGTACGTAGGGGCAGTATGTCTCTGGTTCCTACACGCAGGTGGATGGTTACAGTAGGGGCAGCCTATGTTCTGGCTCCTAACCGAGTGGATGGGTTGTACGTTAGGGGAGTATGTCACTAACTCTGGGTCCTCACAACCGCGGTGGATTGGGTTAAGTAGGGGTCAGCCTTATGTCTCTGGTGCCTCACACCCAGGTGGACTGGTTACAGTAGGGGGCAGCCTATGTTCTCCCTAGGCTCTCCACGCAGGTGGCATGGGTTAGAGTAGGGGGCCGCCTCTATGTCTTGGTCTACACCGCAGGGGCACAGGTTACACAGTTAGGGGGCAGCTATGTCCTCCTGTCTACTCACTATGCAGGTGGCATGGTTTTACTGTAGGGGGGTAGCCTATGTCTTGCGCTTCACCGACGGTGGCACTGGGTTACAGTAGGGGGCAGCCTATGTCCTCTGGCTCCTCACACGAGGATGGCATGGGTTACAGTCGGGGGCAGTAGGTCCTACTCTGGTTCCACGCCGGAGGCATGGGTTACAGTAGGGGGCAGGCCATATCTCTTGGCTCTAACACCTGCAGGTTACTGCGCAGGCATGGGTCTACTAGTAGGGGGCAGCTTTATGTCTCACCTTGGCTCTCTCCACACTGCAGGTGCAGGGTTACAGTAGGGGGCAGCCTCTGTCCTTGGTCCTTCACACCGAGGTGGACACCCTGGGTTACAGTAGGGGGAGCCTCATGTTCCTCCACTCTGGCTCTAACCGAGGTGGCATGGGTTACAGTAGGGGAGCTATGTCCTTCGGCTCCTCAACTGCGTGGCCACTTGGTCTAAGTAGGGGTTAAGCCTATTTTTTTTGGTATCCCTTGGCTCATCACACCTGCTGGTGGCATCGGGTTAAGTAGGGCGGCAAGCCTATGTCCTATGGACCTCCTCACACGCAGGTGGCCATGGGTTTACAGTTAGGGGGCAGCTATTCTTTCTGGCCTCCACTCTGCATGTTGGGCACTGGGTACAGAATGGGGGCCGCTATGTCTACGGTCCTAACTGCCAGGTAGGCATATGGGTCGCTAGGGCGGCCAGGAGCCTCTGTCCTTAGGTCCTCACACCTGCAGGTGGGCATGGGTTACCAGTCGGGGGCAGCTATGTCTCTGGCCTCCCTCAACACCCGCGGTGGTGCACTGGGTTACAGTAGGGGGCAGCCTATGTCCTCTGGCTCCTCACACCAGCAGGTGGCACTGGGTTACAGTAGGGGGCAGCCTATGTCCTCTGGCTCCTCACACCCGCAGGTGGCACTGGGTTACAGTAGGGGGCAGCCTATGTCTACTCTGGCTCCTCACACTGCAGGTGGCATTGGGTTACCCGTAGGGGCTCGCCTCTGTTCACCTTGGAGTCTCACCGCATGTGGCACTGGGTCGTAGGGGCAGCCTTGTCCTCACCTCTGTCTACACCGCGGGTGGAAGGATTACAGTAGGGGGCAGCTAGTTCCTACTCTTGGCTCCTCTACACCCGCTCTGGTGGCACTGGGTTACAGTAGGGGGCAGCCTATGTCCTCTGGCTCCTCACACCTGCAGGTGGCACTGGGTTACAGCAGGGGGCAGCCTATGTCCTCCACTCTGGGCTGCCTTCACACTCTGCAGGGGCACTGGGTTACTAGTAGGGGGCGCTATGTCTCTCAGGCTTCACACGGGGTGGCAAAGGGTTACAGTACGGGGGCTGCCTATCTCCTCTGGCTCCTCACACCTGCAGGTGGCACTGGGTTACAGTAGGGGGTAGCCTATGTCCTCTGGCTCCTCACACCCGCAGGTGGCACTGGGTTACAGTAGGGGGAGGTATGTCCTCCCCTCTCGGCTCTCCCACTTGCAGGTGGCAACTGGGTTACAGTAGGGGGCAGCCTATGGTCCCTATGGCTCCATCACGCAGGTGGCATGGTTCAGTAGGGGGCATGCCTATGTCTTGCCTTCACACCCGCAGGTGGCACTGGGTTACAGTAGGGGGCAGCCTATGTCCTCTGGCTCCTCACACCTGCAGGTGGCACTGGGTTACAGTAGGGGGCAGCCTATGTCCTCCACCTCTGGCTCCTCACACCCGCAGGTGGCACTGGGTTACAGTAGGGGGCAGCCTATGTCCTCTGGCTCCTCACACCTGCAGGTGGCACTGGGTTACAGTAGGGGGCAGCCTATGTCCTCTGGCTCCTCACACCTGCAGGTGGCACTGGGTTACAGTAGGGGGCAGCCTATGTATATGGCTCTCCACCGCAGGTGGCCCATGGGTTTACAAAGTTGGCGGGCAGGCCTATGTCCTCCACCTCTGGCTCCTCACACCTGCAGGTGGCACTGGGTTACAGTAGGGGGCAGCCTATGTCCTCTGGTCTCCATGCAGGTGGCACTGGGCTTACAGTAGGGGGCCGGCTATGTTCCACTTTGGTCTCACACCGCAGGTGGCATGGCGTTACAGTTACGGGGGCAGCCTCATGTCTCTGGTCTACCACCTGCAGGTGGCACTGGGTTACCGTAGGGGGCAGCCTAGTCCTCTGGCTCCTCACACCTGCAGGTGGCACTGGGTTACAGATGGGGGCAGCCGAAGTCTCTGGCTCTTCACAACATGGCAGGTGGCACTGGGTTACAGGGGGCAGCCTATGTCTCACCTATGGTCCTCTCACCGCAGGTTTGGCATGGGTTACTGTAGGGGGCAGCCTATGTCCTCTGGCTCCTCACACCCGAAGTTCGGCATGGGTTACAGTAGGGGCGCTATGTTCCTCTGGTCTTCACACCTGGCAGGTAGGCACTGGGTCTTCTGTAGAGCGGGCTAGCCTATGTCTTGGTCCTCACTCCCCGCAAGTGGCACTGGGTTTACAGTAGGGGGCAGCCTTATGTTCCTTCTGGTCTCCACACCTGCAGGTGGCACTGGGTTACAGTAGGGGGCAGCCTATGTCCTCTGGCTCCTCACACCTGCAGGTGGCACTGGGTTACAGTAGGGGGCAGCCTATGTCCTCTGGCTCCTCACACCCGCAGGTGGCACTGGGTTACAGTAGGGGGCAGCCTATGTCCTCCACCTCTGGCTCCTCACACCTGCAGGTGGCACTGGGTTACAGTAGGGGGCAGCCTATGTCCTCCACCTCTGGCTCCTCCACCGCTGGTGGCTCTGGGGTTACAGAGTGGGGGCAGCTATGTCCTTGGTCTCACACTTCATGACGGCACTGGCGAATATTAGGGGGCAGCTATGTCTCCACCTCTGGTCTCACACCGGGTGGCACTGGGTTACAGTAGGGGGCAGCCTATGTCCTCCACCTCTGGCTCCTCACACCCGCAGGTGGCACTGGGTTACAGTAGGGGGCAGCTATGTCTCACTTGGCTCTACACCTGTCAGGTGCGCACTGGTTCCAGTAGGGGGCAGGTATGTTCTGGCTCTCACCACCGCGGGTGGCATGCATGGGTTTACAGTAGCGGGGCAGCCTATGTCTCTGCGCTCCTCACACTGCTCAGGTGGCAAGGGTTACAGCTAGCGGGGCCGCTCTGGTTACTCTGGCTCCTCACACCCGCAGGTGGCACTGGGTTACAGTAGGGGGCAGCCTATGTCCTCTGGTCCCTACACAGCACGGCGTGGATGGGTTACAGTAGGGGGCTAGCTATGTCCTTGGCTCCTTCACAACCGCAGGTGGATGGGAAAGTAGGGGGCCGTCCTATGTCTCTGCTCTACACCTGAGGAGGCAGGGTTTACAGTAGGGGGGCTCTATGGTCTCCACTCTGGTTCACACTTCGGTGGCACTGGGTTACAGTCAGGGGAGCCTAAGTCCTCAATCTGGCTCCTCACACCCGCAGGTGGCACTGGGTTACAGTAGGGGGCCGGCCTATGTCCTCACCTTGGTTACCCTGAGGTGTGGCACTGTCCGTTAGTAGGGGGCAGCCTATGTCCTCCACCTCTGGCTCCTCACACCAGCAGGTGGCACTGGGTTACAGTAGGGGCACGGCCTATTGTCCTCTCCCTCTGGCTCTCACACCTGAGGTGGGCACTGGGTTAAGTATGGGGGCAAGCTATGTCATCTGGCTCTCCCTACCCGCGGTGGCACTGGGTTACAGTAGGGGGCAGCCTATGTCCTCCACCTCTGGCTCCTCACACCCGCAGGTGGCACTGGGTTACAGTAGGGGGGCAGCCTATGTCCTCTGGCTCCTCACACCAGCAGGTGGCACTGGGTTACAGTAGGGGGCCAGCTCTCGGTCCTTGGTCTCACACCTGCAGGTCGGCATGTGTTTCAGTAGGGGGCAGCAGCTCCTATGTCCTCCACTCATGGCTCTCACACACTGCAGGTGGGCATGGGTTGCAGGTAGGGAGTCATGTCTCCCACTCTGGATCTACACCGTCAGGTGGTTGCACTGGGTTACATTTGAGGGGAGTATTTCTCCACTTGGCTCAACCTACACCTGCAGGTGGCACTGGGTTACAGTAGGGGGCAGCCTATGTCCTCCTGCTTGGCTCCTTCACATCTGAGGGTGTCCCTGGGTTAGCAGTATGGGGCAGCTCCTATGTCTCACTTGGCTCTCACACCCGTCAGGTGGCACTGGGTTCAGTAGGAGGGCAGGCCTTTATGCCTCTGGCTCCTCACACCCGCAGGTGGCACTGGGTTACAGTAGGGGGCAGCCTATGTCCTCTGGCCTCTCACCGGAGGTGGCAGTGTTACGTGGGGGCAGCCTATGTCTATGGCTCGCTCACACCTGCAGGGTGGCATGGTTACAGTAGGGGGAGCTATTTCCTTGGTCCTCCCACACTGCAGGTGGCACTGGGTTACAGTACGAGGGCGCTATGTCCTCTGGCTCCTCAAACTGCAGGTGGCATGGCGTTTACAGAAGGGGCAGAGCTATGTTCTGTTCACACTGCAGGTGGCACTGGGTTACAGTAGGGGGCAGCCTATGTCCTCCACCTCTGGCTCCTCACACCTGCAGGTGGATGGGTGTTACAGTAGGGAGGGCTGGCTCATTACCCGGTCAGGCGGCAAGCAAAAAGCTAGTGGTTACAGCAGGGGGCAGCCGATGGATCCTGGGAATAGTCTGCGGTGGAAATGTTATCACTCCGAATGTCATCATAGAAATCGGCCATTGCTTGTGAGATGAGAGGAAGTATCTGCTCGTATTCTTCACTTCCCTGGGCGACAGGTGCGCCCTCCTGAGGATCATGATGAAGGTTGAACAGCAGGGGTGGATCATGGAATTTTGGGCGTCCAATGCTCCCATCACAGGCCAAAGCGCCACCTAAACGGAAAAGAGAAGAAAGGAGAACGACTTCCGATAGAATGCTGTAAACGTGCGCAGGCAATGGACTCCTCCACGGGTCTGGGTGGCAGCGCGGCGTGGACAGCCCGAGGCTCATTGAGGGGAATCAATGCTGATGTGGCCCCTGGTATTGAGTTATCGGGAGGAAAGTCCTCAGCCTACATTGGGCAGAAGTGAAGCTGGAGGTTGTACATACAGGAACCCAAGGATTTTTCCGGGGTCATGTCATTGAGGTCTAGTCCCACCGTTGCAGTAAGGAGCCTAGAGCTTTCCCCAGAGTCGCTTGTGTATTGGTGTAGAAAGCATGTAGTGTGCCGTAGGCTGGCCTCTAATCCAATCTTTCCCTGCTCCACTGTTCTGGGATGAGCAAAGATTTAAGACGAGGAAACAGCTTATACAGTTTTCTTATTAGGGACTGCGGCGTTATGAGATAAGATAGAAATCATGAAAATCAACCAGACCAGACACACTTTGAAGTATTTCCCATGAACCATGGGCTCTTCTCAGGATATAAACCCATCTCTCCTCTTCTTTCCGGACCTCTCGTGTCCCGACCAGGGCCCCCTGTGCGGCCAATCACCCTTGTCTGTCCCGACAGGGGTCTGTTTCTGCCACTCACCCCCTGTCTGTCCTGAAAGTCCTCCCTCAGGACCTTCGTCTGTTCTGACCAGGGCTCCTGTGCGGCCCCTCACCCCCTGTCTGTCTGACAAGGGGTTTCTGTGCTGCCCCTCACCCTCTGTCTGTCCTGACGTCCTTCCCTCAGGACCTCTCGTCTGTTCTGACCCGGGCTCCCGTGCGGCCCATCACCCTCTGTCTGTCTGACCGGGATCCTGGCCTGCCACTCACCCCTGTCTGTCTGACGGTCCTCCCCTCAGGACCTCTCGTCTGTTCTGACCAGGGGACTGTGCGGCACTCACCCCCTTCTGTCTGACGTCCTCCCCTCAGGACCTCTTGTCTGTTCTGACCAGGGCTCCCGTGCGGCCACTCACCCTTCTTGTCCCGAAAGTCCCCCCCTCAGGACCCCCTCGTCTGTTCTGACCAGGGCTCCTGTGCGGGCCCCTCACCCTCTGTCTGTTTCTGACCAGGGCTCCTGTGCGGCCACTCACCCTCTGTCTGCCTGACGTCCTCCCCTCAGGACCTCTTGTCTGTTTTGACCAGGGCTCCCGTCGGCCCCTCACCCTCTGTCTGTCCTGCAGTCTCCCCTCGACCCTCTGTCTGTTCTGACCCGGGCTCCTGTGCGGCCACTCACCCTCTGTCTGTTTACCAGGGCCTTCCCGTGCTGCCATCACCCTCTGTCTGTCCTGACGTCCTCTCCCTCAGACACTCTGTCTGTTTGACCAGGGCTCCTGTGCGGGCCACACCCTCTGTCTGTCCTGACGTCCTCCCCTCAGGACCTCTCGTTGTTTGACCAGGGCCCTGTGCGGCCATCACCCTCTGTCTGTTCTGACCAGGGCTGTGCAGCCACCCCCCTCTGTCTGTCCTGACGTCCTCCCCTCAGGACTTGTCTGTTCTGACCGGGCTCCTGTGCTGCCACTACCCTTGTCTGTCCTGACGTCCTCCCCTCAGGACCTCTCGTCTGATCTGACCACGGGACCAGTGCGGCCACTCACCCTCTGTCTGTCCTGTGGTCCTCCCCAGGACCTCTCGTCTGTTCTGACCAGGGTCCTTGGGGGCCACTCAACCTCTGTCTGTCCTGACGTCTTCCCACGAACCTCTGTCTGTTCTGACCAGGGCTCTGTGCGGCCACCTCACCCTTGTCTGTTCTGACCAGGGCTCCCGTGGGCCACTCACCCTCTGTCTGGTCTGACCAGGGGGTCCTGTGCGGGCCACTCCCCTCTGTTGTTGAGTCCTCCCTCAACCTCCCTTTTTTTCTGACCGGGGTCTGTGCGGCCCCCCTCACCCTTTTGTCCTGACTCCTCCCCCCTGACCAGGGCTCCTGTGCTGCCACTCACCCTCTGTCTGTCCTGACGTCCTCCCCTCAGGACCTCTCGTCTGTTCTGACCAGGGCTCCTGTGCGGCCACTCACCCTCTGTCTGTCCTGACGTCCTCCCCTCAGGACCTCTCGTCTGTTCTGACCAGGGCTCCTGTGCGGCCACTCACCCTCTGTCTGTTCTGACCAGGGCTCCTGTGCGGCCACCCACCCTGCTGTTCTGACCAGGGGCCTGTGTGCCACTCACCCTCTGTCTGTTCTGACCAGGGCTCCTGTGCGGCCACTCACCCTCTGTCTGTCCTGACGTCCTCCCCTCAGGACCTCTCGTCTGTTCTGACCAGGGGACCTGTGCGGCCACTCACCCTCTGTCTGTTCTGACCAGGGGACCTGTGCGGCCCCACCACACCTCTGTCTGTCCTGACCGTCCTCCCCTCAGGACCTCCCCCGTTTTGTTCTGACCAGGGACCTGTGCTGCCCCCCACCCTCTTCTGTTCTGACCCGGGCTCCTGGCGGCACTCACCCCCTGTCTGTTCTGACCAGGGGACCTGTGCGGCCTCTCTCCCTCTGTCTGTTCTGACCAGGGCTCCTGTGCTGCCACTCACCCTCTGTCTGTCCTGACGTCCTCCCCTCAGGACCTCTCGTCTGTTCTGACCAGGGCTCCTGTGCGGCCACTCACCCTCTGTGTGTTCTGTACGGGTCTCCTGTGCGGCGACTCACCCTCGGTCTGTGCTGACCAGGCTCCTGTTGCTGATCACCCTCTGTCTGTTCTGACCAGGGCTCCTGTGCGGCCACTCACCCTCTGTCTGTCCTGCCGTCCTCCGCTCAGGACCTCTAGTCTGTTCTGACCAGGTCACCTGTGCGGCCTCTCACCCTCTGTCTGTCCTGTGGTCCTCCCCTCAGGACCTCTCGTCTGTTCTGACCAGGGCTCCTGTGCGGCCACTCACCCTCTGTCTGTCCTGACCAGGGCTCCTGTGCTGCCACTCACCCTCTGTCTGTTCTGACCAGGGCTCCTGTGCTGCCACTCACCCTCTGTCTGTTCTGACCAGGGCTCCCGTGCTGCCACTCACCCTCCCTCTGTCCTGACGTCCTCCCCTCAGGACCTCTCGTCTGTTCTGACCAGGGCTCCTGTGCGGCCACTCACCCTCTGTCTGTTCTGACCAGGGGACCTGTGCTGCCACTCACCCTCTGTCTGTTCTGACCAGGGCTCCTGTGCTGCCACTCACCCTCTGTCTGTTACCGGCTCCTTGCTGCACTCACCCTCTGTTGCCGACCTGGGCTCCTGTGCGGCCTCTCACCCTCTGTCTGTTCTGACCAGGGCTCCTGTGCTGCCACTCACCCTCTGTCTGTTCTGACCAGGGCTCCTGTGCTGCCACTCACCCTCTGTCTGTTCTGACCAGGGCTCCTGTGCGGCCACTCACCCTCTGTCTGTCCTGACGTCCTCCCCTCAGGATCGCGGATATGTCTCTTCCATCAAAACGCCGGTTGGCAGGTAGCGTGCCATGTGCCAATGTCACCAATGTGGGGAAAATGTCCAGAGTACTGTAGGAGAAATGGGAGAAAGCACCAACCATTACACCCAGCATGGTTCTCTCACTCATGGATGGTCCAGAAGCATCGTCTACAACTATTGCCACAGGACACAACCTGCAACAGGTCAGCGCCAACACCAAGTGCATCTTTCAGCTGTAGCATCACCTCCCAAAGAGTCAATAAACGACTCATGAAGGAAATATTAAAAACCTGTTAAATAGTTAATCTAATATCTTACATCCCTCGTACTGTATTTTAAGGGTATGAGGAGGGTCAATATAAGAACTCGGCACTCCAGACCGAGTAATAGAGGAGAAACACTCCCCTGAAATAAGGCGACCCCTCCAGAATCAGCATATACAGCGCTGGTATCACTCCAGCCCATCACTGGTAATGAGGAGAACGCTCCCCTGATATAAGGCGACCCTCCAGAATCGCATATACCTCGCGGTATCACTCCACCGTCACTGGTAATAGAGGAGAAACGCTCCCTGTATAAGCGACCCCTCGAATCAGCTTCCTCGCTGGTTTCATCCAGGGCTTTCCCGGTAATAGAGGGGAAACACTCCCCTGTGCGACCCCTCCCTGTTTGCGGGATACTCCCTGTCCCGTTGGGGGCCCCCCCCCTTTTGGGGGCCCCTCCGTCCTTTCGCCGGAACCCCCGTGTTGTTGGGGCACTCCCCTTTTTGGTCCGAACGCTTTTCCCCGTGGTATCCCCCGTCCCGGGTTGGGGGCCGCCCCCCGTTGGTGCCCTCAAAAACCCGGCTGGGTTTTACCCCGGCCCCTGGTGGGGAAAC
>JAODAL010071299.1:0-2500 GCA_025379985.1 Phyllomedusa bahiana
AGTTGGGGTCATCTTAATCTGTTTTGGGGGCTACGACTATGTTCGTTTTTTCCCGCAGCACCTCCAGGTGAAGTGAAGCATTACAAAAGTTTATATTGACAGCAATAAAGGGTGCTCATGTATTGGGTGGTGGTTACCGGGTTTCCCCCTGAGGAGGCATTCTTTGGTGAAAAACTCTTTGCTCTAGCTGATTTTATGAGGTTCCTGAATGAAGGGATCCTTATATTTTGTGGGATATTTGAAATGGTTTTCTAAAAAATTCAGGTTTGGGACGTACCAAAGGCCCAATATTTTCACCTCTGACCCTAACTATAGACCATAGTTGCCAACTTTTGGAAAATGGAAAAGCAGGAGACTGAAGAGGGTGGCAAAGAGCGACCGCGGCAAAAAAATTTGCCCCACTTGTCGGTATGCCACGCCCTTCAAAAAGCCACAACCCACTCTGCCTAACGCATAACGGCTTTTGGAAGAAAGCCAGGTAGATGTCCTTATAGCCAGGGTAGTAGCCCCCATAACCAGGTAGTGCACCTTACTGGCAGGGAGATGCCCCCTTGTAGCCAAGTAGATTGGGCCCCCTTGTAGCCAGAAGTATGCCCCCTCTGTAGCCAGGTAGATGCCCCCCTTTGTTAGCCAGGTAGGATGTCCCCCTTTGTTAGCCAGGGTAGTGCCCCTTTTTGCCAGGTAAGCCCCCATTTGTAGCCAGGTAGTGGGCCCCCCTTGTTCGCCAGGTGAGGCCCCCATTTGTTAGCCAGGTAGTGCCCCCTTTGTTGCCAGGTAGCTGCCCCTTTGTTGCCAGGGTGATGCTCCCATTTGTTAGCCAGGTAGTGCCCCCTTTGTAGCCAGGTAGTGCCCCCCTTTGTTGCGAGGTGATGCCCCCCATTTGTTAGCCAGGTAGTGCCCCCCTTTTGTTGCCAAGTAGTGCCCCCCTTTTGTAGCCAGGTAGTGCCCCCTTTGTTGCCAGTAGTGCCCCCTTTGTTAGCCAGGGAGTGCCCCTCTTTGTTGCCAGGTAGTTGCCCCCCTTTGTTATCCCGGTTTGTGCCCCCCTTTGTTGCCAGGTAGTGCCCCCTTTGTTAGCCAGGTAGTGCCCCTTTGTTGCCAGGTAGTGCCCCCTTTGTTAGCCAGGTAGGCCCCTTTGTTGCCAGGTGATGCTCCCATTTGTTTTCCCGGTTGTGCCCCCCTTTTTTAGCCAGGTTGGGCCCCCTTTGTTGCCATGTGATGCCCCCATTTGTTAGCCAGATAGTCTCCCTTTGTTGCCAGGTGATGCTCCCATTTGTTACCAGGTAGTGCCTCCCTTTGTTTAGCAGTATGCCCCCTTTGTTGCCAGGTATGCCCCCTTTGTTAGCCAGGTAGTGCCCTCTTTGTTAGCCAGGTAGTGCCCTCTTTGTTAGCCAGGTAGTTGCCCTCTTTTTTAGCCAGGTAGTGCCCCCTTTTTTTAGCCCGGTAGAGCCCCCCCCTTTTAGCTAATAAAAATAAAATTAAAAAAATTTCCCCTTTCCTCCCGGCTCCCTGCAGCACGGGCAGGGCTGCCGACTGAGTAGTCTAGCGGGCGCAGGGGTGTGAGTCAGGCCCCCGGGGTATCCCCCTGCGACATGCCCGGGATGGGGGGGCCAAAACCCCCCGGCGCTGTAAATACTGGGAAAGGGGGAAGGGAGGAGGGGAAAAATCCCTCCTTTCCTCCTTCCCCCCACACCGGCCTGTATTACCGGGGGAGAAAGGGAGGGGGGGGAAAAAAAACGATCCCTCCTGCCTTTCCCCCCTGCACAGTAAGACTACGGAGTGGGGAGGGGGTACCCCCTCGGCCGCTTCACCCGCCCGTAGGGGCGGCCCCGGGGGGCCAGAGTAGCGCACCAGCTCTAAATCTTGGCCCCGGTCCCCTTTAAAGGACCCCCCGCCCGCCTGCTGGGGGGAGGGAAAAGGGTTTCCAACTTTGCCGGGAGGGCAAAAGGGGGGACCCCCAAATAGCAGGACCCCCCGGGAAAACGGGAGAGTTGGCAAGGGTTTTTTATAGAACCCCTTCCCCAAACCTGACCAAAAACCAAAAACCCTAACACTAAACGGGATTTGGGACAGGGGTTTTTTTTGTGCGGCTTAAATTGGGGTTTAAATTACCCAATTACTGGCCTTCAGTGTTTACTCTGTTGATGTCACTTCTTTTTTCTAATTCACGGGTAACCCCCAATATGGAATTCAGTCGAAATTTTAGATGGAAAATGATGCCAACGACAATGCCAGGTACCCGGGTAAGTAAACCTAGTTTTAAATCCTGTAAATAAAAACTAACCCCAATTTAAGTTAGGGTTGATTCGGGCTGACCCCAAAATGAAACGGCCCCGGATTTTTAGGGGGGATTTACATAGACCCTAACCAAAGCACATTTACTGGGCTAAAAAAAATTTTTAAAAGAATCAGAAAATTTCATTTTTCCAAACCAAAAACCAGCGCCACCCCTTGTTTACAAAGGGTGTTTAAAGAAATTGACCTAAAAACCCCTTCACTTCAA
>JAODAL010071299.1:7500-15577 GCA_025379985.1 Phyllomedusa bahiana
AAGGTAGTATATAAAGTGTATCTAATGTTTTGCATGGTATAAAGTGTAGATAGACTATGTAGTGCATGGTAGTATAGTGAAATGTAGACCCAGTGTTTGTTTCATGGGAAATATGTTTTGTGTTTGTCTAGTGTAGTGCATGGTAGTATAGATAGTGTAATCTAGTGGTGTCATGGTAGTAAAGTTTAGTGTATTTTAGTGTAGTGCAAGGTAGTATTGTGTAGTTTTAGACTAGTGTAGTGAGTGGGAAAAAATGTAGTGTAGTCTAGTGAAATTTCATGGTGTATAGTGTAGGATCGGGAAATATAGTTTAATGCATGGTAGTATAGTGAAAATGAAATCTAGGTAGTGTAAAGGGCTAGGGGTAGTGCTTTGGGAGGGGATAGTGTAAGGGATGGTATAAAGTGTAGTGTAGTCTAGTGTAGTGGGATGGGGAGATAGTTAGTGTTTGTTAGTTATGCATGGGAAATTAAAAGTGTGGGGGTGAATAGTGTAGTTGATGGTATTATAGTGTAAAATGTAGACTAGTGTAGAGTGGAATATAGTGGGAGTTTTATTTTGTGTAGTGCCTTTGGGAGTAAATTAAGTGTAGTCTAGTGTAGTGCATGGGTATTGTGAAATGTAGACTATTTTAGTGCATGGTAGTAAAAAGTGTAGGTGACTAGTGTATGTAGGGCTAGTGTAAAAAGGGATGGTTTTTATTGTGTTGTTACCTAGTGGAGTGCGGAAATATAGTGTAGTGGGAGGTCCCAGTGTGTGCAGGGTTTGTATTTGTGTAGTGTAGTCTAGGGGTAGTGCCCTGGTAGTCTAGTGAAGGGGCATTTGGGGTAAATTGTGTAAATTTTTATGTATTTTTCATGGAAGTATAGTGTATTACATTGGTAGTATAAATTTTAAATGTAGTTTAGTGTATTTTCATTTATTGTATAGTGTAGTCAAATTTTTGTGCATGGAGGGTTTGGAAAAAGTGTAGTGTAGTTTAGGGATAGGGCGTGTTGTGTAATATATTTTTAAATAAACTATAAGTAAAAAAAAAAAATTTTTAAAAAGTATTTGTTTTTAGTCCGGGCTGTGGAGTTTTGGGGGTCCATGGAGTCGGGGCCTTTTTTTTCGTCATAAAATGGGCCGACTCTGACTCCCCCCCAAAAAATATTAATAAGTTGGGTTTCCCCTTTGTTTTGATGCAGTGCAAAGAAACAGAGGGAAATTTGGGCCGGGCCCGTGCTTTTCCCCGGTCCCATATCTTCGCCTTTTTCACATGAGGATGAAAAGAAAGACTTTTTGCAGGCAAGGCTGCCCCCGGGGGGAAAAGATTCTGCTCCCTTTTCCCGTTTTTTTTCAGCAAAATTTTTCAAAAAAATAAAAAGGTTTAACCAATTCAAAAACTGACTGTGGTGAGGGGATTTTCCCTTTTTAACCCCTGGGGATTGGTTGAGATGTTGCCCCCGTGGTCACCGCTTTTGGGGCCCCAACCCCAAATTAGTGTTTGTAGAGGGCCCCTTCTCTAGCCTTTTGGAAAAAATGAAAATCAGATGTGAGGGAAAATTTTGCAGGGTCGATTGGGGGGCAAATAGTATTTTTCAAACAAATTCAAGACTTCCCCAAAAAGGGGTTTCCCGAGTTTTTGATAAAAATTTTCAATTTTTTTTGTGTTTTTAAAGTCATATGAAAATCCAAAAAATATATTTTACGTTTACAAGCAAAAGGGGAAAAATGTTTTTTAAATTTGGGAAATTTCAAAGGGTCCCTTTTCTCACCCTCCATACAGGGTTTTTTCCCAAAAGGTTTCTGGTAATTTTATATACAGTTTATCCTTTTTTCTATTTTATACATAAAATTTTACTTTCAAGTATTTAGCAAACCTCTTAGTTTCCAGATTCCCTTTTCCTTTTAACTGCTTTTTTACTGTTTTTTTTTTCCTAAAAATCAAAAATTTAATTTTTGTTTTATTTTTTTTAGTTTTTTTTTTTTGGTAAAAACCTCCCCTTTTGGTTTTTTACAAAATGCCGGAAACCCTTTTGGGCCTGAATTTGATTTTAAGCCCTATCTTGACCAAAATTTTAAAACCCAGGCTCTTCCACAACATTCCCAAAAGTTTGGGGCAGACTGGACTTGGATTCCCAAAAAACAGCTTTTCTTCCAAAATCTACCCACAAGTGTTTTAAAAATCAAAACGTTGTTTACCCTTTTTTCCCTTTTCAAATGTTGGTTTTTACCTTTTAAAAAGCTTGATTTAAATTTTATCATTAAAAGGGGAAAAAACGGGCCCGATTTTTTACCATTTTAAAATACAAGGTTAAGGGGGCACTTAAAAAATTTCGCCATTATTTAGGGGGTCAGGAAACGGAGTTTTAGTCGGGAGTTGGAGGGGCTGGGAAAAATGAGGGTCGGAGTCCGGGGTTTTGGCTTGCCGAAAAAATCCACAGCCCCCGAGTGCAGTGTAGTATAACTAAGTATAGTGGGAGTGTACTGGGAAATTTAGTATACTAGTGCATCTCAAAAAAATTTTTAATAACACTGAAAAGGGTAAAATTTATAACAAAATTTTAAGTTTAAATAGAGAAAAACCCCTAAATTGTATAGACTCATCACAGTATGAAAAATTTCAAGGGTTTAATATAATTCTTGTGGGGCCCTTTAACAAATACAAAAAATTGTTCCCCGGGGAACTCCCCTTTTAAATTTTTAATTTTAAATTTTAAATTTTTTTTAGGGTTTCATAGTAATTTGTTGTGGGATATAAAAAAGCATAGTATAAATGTTGTGTAGTCCCCCATAAAGGGAGTTTCAGGGTTTTGTTAGTTTAGTTGGGAATTTTTTTTTGTTTTGTATATTTATTTAAAAGTGGGAGTGTAGTACAATAAGGTTTAGTGTAGTAAGGTTTTTAAATTTGCAGTGTACTGTACATATTTTTTAAATTTGGGGAGTATAGTGTCTATATTTTTTGTATTTTTTTCAGTATAGTATAGCGTTGTTTTAATGTTAAATTAGTGCAGGTAAATGTAAATATTGCTTTTTTAGTATAGCATATTGTTTGGGGGTAATGTAGTATTATTCAGTGTAGTGTAGGGCTTTGAAAAGTAAAAGTTTATGTAAATATAGTTTTATTTTAGTAAAAAGGGAGTGTAGTCCCGTAAAGTGCAATTTTTGCGGTTAAAAGTGTATTGTTGTTTTAGAATAGTGCAGTGTTGTGTAGCATAGTATTTTATAATTTTAGCATATATAAATTTTAGTGGTTCCCCTATAGTGCAGTGTATTTTAATATAGTGCATTGTTTTTGGGAGTATATTATAGTTTAGGTTTGGGATAGTTTTAAACAAAAATTTTAAATAGTTGGTCTTTGCTAGTGCAGTGTTTTGTAGTATTTAATTTCTATTTATGGGTTGGTGAATTGGGAAAAAGGGGTGACCCTCAGTCTGCATGCCACCATCCAAAAATGTTTTGAACAGTTAGGTTACCCCTAATACAGTAAAAACCCAGCCCCAAAATTTAAATTATTTTTCATTTTTTTTTTTTTGTTTTTAAAAATTTTTGGCCAAAAAATTTGGGCCACCCCCAAAACAAAGCGCCCGAGATTCGGTCAAAAATCAAAAAGGGAAAAAAAAAGGGGGGACAAAGGGGGGGCAAAAATAGTAAATAGTTGGAGGAGGATTGTTAAAAAAATTTGGTAAATGTGCTTAACCCTTTTGAGGGTTTCGTCGATTTTAGAGGGAAAAACCTCATTTTTCGCCCTTTCGGGGCTTTTGGATGCCTAGCCCGTATTTACCTGCCATGGGGCCCCGGGAGTTCCGGGGGGTTGGGTGAACCCCCGGAATTGAAACGGGTTTTAAAAAAAAAAATTGCGGACCCGGGGCAAGTGGGGAAAATAAAATTAAATTTAACCGTTTTTTGGTTGGGTTTTAAAAAAAAAGTGTCTTTATTCTTAAAAAGTTAGGGGTTTTATGACCCAAAACCCCTATTAAAAAAAAGAGGGACCTTAAAAAACCCAACCTTTTTCCTGCCTAAACCGGGGAATACGGCAAAGGGAAACGCGTTGGGTTTTAGCGTCCCTTGTTTTTAATAGTGTTTGGGTTTAAAATACCCCTACATTTTTAAAAAATTTAAAAAAAACTTTTTTTTTTAAAAAACCCTCACTACGGGGTTTAAAATTTTTTTTATTTCCAAAGGGCGCCGGCCGCCTTTTTTTTTTTTAATAAGAGATTCAGGGCGAATTTGATTTTTTACCCGAAATCCAAAGGGGTAACCCCTTTTCACAGACCACAAAATTCCCCTCAGCAGGATTTTTTGGTTTGTTCAAAAAATTTTCTTCTCCCCCCCCGGACGGGGTGCTTCTACTTGTTTGCCCTTTTTTAGGGGAAGTTGCTTAAAAAAAGGGTTTTCCTCCTACATTTTATTTTTCTTAAAATCAATTTGTTTTCTTGGTTTCCCCTTTTAATTCGGGGCGTGTTTACTGGCTTCAAGTAAACGGGGCTTTTTTATAGGGAACCATTTGGGGCAGCCTATCAGGGTAAACAAACAGGTATAGCTATAGTGACCTTAGGGGGCTGAGCCCGCCCATACAATAGGGTATCTAGGGGAAAAGGGAGGGCACGTTAATGGGGCACAAAATTGCAAAATGACTTGTTTTTGCAGATCTTTTAACATAAAAAAACAATCCCCGTTTTAGACAAACCCCCTTTTAAATTTTTCAATTTTTCCCTAGAAAAGAAGGGCAAATTTCCCAAACCCGGGGCTGGAGCACCCCCCCTACCCTTTGGGGGGCCCCCAAACCCACCACAGGGCCTCTCCCGTATGGCAGTACTTCCTCAAGGGGGGGCCATGCTTTTTTACCTGCAGTTTTTTCTACCCTGTTTGGGCCCCCCCCCGCCGTCCCATAAATAGACCCCCTTTTGAATACATTGTTCCCATTACTTTTTTCCCTGCGGACCGCGGCGTTTTCCCCTTTTTCGTTGTGTTAATTACACATGGTATTTAAAAGTGCCCCCCTATTTAAATGTTTACAAAAGGTATGAAAATCTCCCGGGGGTGCGCCAAGGCAAAATTTTAAAACTTGTCCCTGAAAAGTGACTCACAAATTAACACCTTTTTTCAAAAAACAAGTGAAATGCCTGGGGGAGCACAGCTGGGATCTTTTGAAGACATAATCCCCGGTGCTCCCTTTTTCCCCCCTCTTTTTGAAAATTTTGGGTTTTTTTGAAAAATTTGAACATAAAGCTTAAAGGGGTTTTGCCACGATCTTTTGTTCCCTGGGGTCCTCCAAAAATTTGGTATTTAACAATTTCCCCAAATTATATTTATCAAAAAAAATTAAGCCCCTTTAGAGCTTTTCAGCCTTTACTTTTCTGCACTGGTTTCCCCCGACCCGTTTTAAATTTAAAACGAACCGGGAGCTGATTGGGACCTTGCGTTTTTCCACTTCTTATCTATCAGGGAAAAAGGGAAACCCGGGTTTGAAGGGGTGGGGGGAAAGATCCGGTCTTTTTTGTAAGAATCCACTGGGTTTTAATGTAATTATTGGTAAACATGCAAAATGCCTCCCTGGCTTCTCTACAGGCCCCCCCCCTCTCCTGAAGGGAAAGAAAGAAGGCTGCCCCGTTTAGAGCTTTAAAATTTTTCCCCGTGAGCAAATAAGAGGAAAAAAATAAAAGGCCTTTAGCTTTTTCACAATTTCGTTCTCCTTGTGGATTAGAAAAAAAAAGTTTGCCCAAATAAAAGAGACTGAGTAAACAGGAACTGCATTTGGGGGTGGAGCGGACATCACAGAGGAGGTTTCTTTTTTTTTTTTAAAAACAGAAACAAAACGCCCCTTTTTTCAAGTACAAAATTGGAAATACAGCCTGTTTTTAGGTGAGGAAATCACTTCTTGGGCAAAACCCCCCCTTTTAAAACCCCCTTTAAACCGAACGGCCCCGAAAAGTAGTTTAAAGCCAGAACTTTTTTTTTTGTTTTGGCCCCCTTGGGGTTTAAAAAAAAGTTGTAACTTTTTTATTTTTTCAATGGGCGCAGTTGGGTGGGCTTCGTTTTTTTTCGAGACAAGTTGTAAATTTATAAGGGAAAAATTTAAGTCCCCATTATAAATAATTGCAGTATTTTTTTTTATTTTTTTTCAAATTTTTTTTTTGTTTTTTTTAATTTTTTTTTTAACCCATTCAAATTCACCCCTTAATAACTTGTTTGGGTTAATTTTTACAGGGTTTTTTACGGGGTGTGGGGTACCAAAAAATGTGGAAAGGGTTTTTTTTTTTCGTGGTTTAAATTTTTGTACAAATTATTTTTTTTTTAAAAAAATTTATTTTATTTTATTATTTATTTTTTTTTTTCTTTTTTTTCACTTTTTTTGTTTTTTTTTTTTTAATTTTTTTTTTACTCCCATGAAGGGAGAACTGTTTTAAATTTTTTTTTTTTTTTTACACTTAGTAAAAGTATTACAATTTCCCTTTTATGCTAATACTTTTCGATTCTTTTCGTCTGGGCACCCCGGGAGTGATTAGGCAGCACCCCAGTGCATCCTAATCCAAGGGGTTCTTACACAGACAAAATCGGGGGCCCTGCTAGGTCCCCCAACTGGGCTGTTTTCAGCCGGGCCCTGACTCTGTCCGGGGGGACCCGGGCCCTTCCGATCACCCGACAGAGGAGGGGGTCCCTTTGATTTCGCTGCGGTAACGCCCCCCGGCCCCAAATTTTTTAAAAAGGGGTTTAAATCATCGGGGTTTCGGAGGTTTTTTTTTTTTTTTTTTTTCCCCCCCCGTTTCCTGCAGCACATTCTCTGGGAATCGGGGCTGTTATTTTTGTCCGATTTCCCAGGAGTTGGGGGCACCGGGCCCCCGCAAACCCCCATGTCTGCAGCGAGTCAAAAGACGTCGGTGGGGACGAACGACCCGCACCGGGCCCCCGCAAAAAAGGGCGGGGCGCGGTCGTTAAGGGGGAAAAGGGGGTTTCCTCGCTTTGTCAGTTGCTTTTTTTCAGAAGGGGTAGAGGCTAACAAGCTATCACAAAAGTATCTCATTGCTGGCACCTCCAAATACAAAAGGAGAACCGGCAGCAAATTTTGAATTTAAACCCCCGGGAGCGCCTCCATAAGGGGGAAAAGAAGAAATAAAACCTTAAAAAATTTAAAATTTCCCCAAAAAGCTGTTGGTGGGGGATCTGGGACTTTTTGGGGGGTCCCCCAGGGAGAGAGAGAAAACCCCTTGTAGAAACCCGTTGTGTTTTTTTACCCGGGTTTTTTTCAACCCCTTTTACATCAGGATACCTTAAAGGGGGGTTTTCCCCACCCATTTTTTTTTTCCAATTTTATTCACAACGCACTTTTTAAATTTCCCCCTTTGGGCTTGCGAATTTGGGTGGTGCTTAGCAGTGAATTTGGTATTTTGGTTTCCCCAATAACTAGTGAAACCCTAAAAGGCATAAACGAGGGGATGTCCCATTAGGGCACAACCATTTTTTTTGGGGTACTTTGCGCCAAAAAATAAAGGGCCCATTTCTCTATATTTAAAGAACGTTTGAAACCAAAATTAAAGGGTCATTTTTAAGCCAGGGACGACACATTCAAAGCCCCCTTGAAAATAGGCCCATCAAATATTTTTAGCAATGATATGCTAAAGGTTTCCCAACTTAGGGGTAACCCAAATTTTATTTTCCCAAGGGTTTTTTCAATTTGGCGCAACTTTTACACCTTTTAAAAAAACCTTTTAAAAAACCCGCGTTTGGGGGCGCCTCTTTTTCTGACATGTCTCCCCTTTTGCTTTTAAATAAAAAAAGCTACAAGTGCTTGGGGGAGTGAAAAAAATTGCTTTGTGTTAAAAAAAACTAAATTTTTGTTTAGAGAAATTTCCCTCCAAAAAGTGGGGCTCAGGACCCTGGTGACATCACTCCCTGCCCTTTTTAAGGGGAAGGAAGATGTTTTTCGTTTAACCCCGAGAAACCCCGTGTGCACTCAGAAAACAAATAAAATCTCTTTTTTCTCCGACCAAAGGTAAAATCAAAAGACTAATGTAATTAAAAAAGGGAAATCTTCAATTACCTGACCCTTTATGTTAAAAAATAATCTTTTAAGTGGGTTTGGGACTGGGGAAAA
>JAODAL010071300.1:0-15576 GCA_025379985.1 Phyllomedusa bahiana
ATTTGGGGGGGCGCGGCTCCCTCGCCCACCCCCCCTGCTCCCGGGCGCCGGCTCCTTCCCGTCCACGTCCTGTGTACGTGATCCTGCCTGTCCCGGCCGCCGCGGCGTACCGTTGTAGGGTGCGCGGCGGGGGCTGGTTGGATTTAAAAGGGCCCAGCGCCCCGGAAATTTGGGTTATTGCGGGCGGGGGTCCTTTTTTAAAGGGATACCCCCACTCTCTGATTTCGTTGGTGTGCGTTAAACTTGTTAGAGAGTGTTGGAATCCGCTGATTACCTTTTATACCAGTTCGTCCGTAGTTTCGTGCTTGCCAGTTTGGCCCTCCCCTGAGCTTCTGCCCGTTTTGCCACGAACCTGTGCCCCGTCCTGACTTCTGTATCCGACTATCCCTTGGATTCGATTCTGTACCATGCAAAAACCGGCCGCCATCGCAAGCAAGTCAGTAGGGTAGGCCCCTGGTAGCCTCACCCGCGCAAGTCCATCCCGTTTTGGGCGGTTCTGGTGAATCGGGTACTTAAAATCCGCTCCTGGCGTGGTTTGTCTCTTCATTGCGGGGGTCCAGCGAATCCACCATCCGGAAAAAGCGGTTGCTTTATGGGCTCTCCCAAGGGTATTACTTAATTGTAAAAATGATTAAACAGGATTTCTCTATTTTTTAAAATTACATGATCTATTTTTAAAGGAAAAACGGGACAAAAATAAGATGCTACTTCCAGTGGTCCCTATTCTGATAAAAAGGGAACCCGACCTTAAATATGATCCCCACCTATAAAAAGGAGGACTCAAAAAAACCTAAACCCTTTACATTTATGATTTTTTGACATTCCTCCTTAAAAAATTTAGAAAAACTGAAAACCCCCTAGAAAAAGATACAAACAGGGGTTTACAATACATGCAGATCAGACACTTTTACATGGTCAATAAAATAAAAACTTGTTGCACAGAGATCTGAGGGGAATTTGAATCCCTGTGCCTTAAGAAACTTCCATTCATTCATATCTCAAATTACAATATATAATTAGTAACTTAACTCTATTACCAACATACAAAACAGTTGGGAAAAGAGCTCCAACGCCCCTTTACAGAAGAGGTTGGGGGAAAGCAGCATTTAACTATAAGGCATCAATCTCATGTGGATATGAGAAATAAATTTTTGTATTGTCTAGATGGTACAGATTTTCCCAACCCCATTAAAAAAACTGTCCCCCACAGTCCTCGAGTTGTTGGGTCGGGGGAAAGCCCCCGGGTCATGATCTTTTTATGGGGGGGAATGTGCAGAAATCCAAACCCCTTTTTTGGCCAAGATGATAAAATCATAAAAATGTCAGGGAAAAATCACTACAGAATGAGGGGATTCGTATCTTCTGTAATGCTAATGTCAGCATCTACGCCCTAAGGGGAAAACTTGTTGATTTTTCTCTTGGTGGGAGCGAAAAAAAATCTGTTCCTAGATATGGAGATAACCCTAGTCCCTTTTTTACATCTGGTTCAAATAAATATTTCATTTACAAAAAATGGGGAAGAAATAAGAGCAGTAGCAGTTATTTACTTGATAAACATTTACATATGGGGAGAGTGGATATCCTTTTTCAATTTATCCTGATCTTAGTTTTTTCATGAGTTTCGGTATCTTGTTGCTGGGGCCTTTTATTAAACTTGGCCATGGATAGCTTCTTGAACCTGGGGCTGTTGGGGCCAGTACGGGGCACAAAAACTTGTTTTTTTTTGCCTTTTTTTTTGTTTGTTTTCTTTTTTCTTTTTTCAATGTAGCATAAAAATTCTCTGAAGTTAATAATCTTAATTTTTCTTAAATATTGAAATTTTACTACGCGGGGGGGAAAACCAAAATATATTTTTGCAATATAATTTTTTTTAAGGGCATTATTCGAGGATATATTTGAAAAATTTTAAAATTGGATTGTTTGTTTATTTCTAGAATGTAAAGTATTATCACGATAGTGATGGTATTGCTATATTTTGTATTGACTTTTGAATTTGCTAACAAACTTTTTCTTGAATAGGAAAAAAATAAAAATAAAATGTTTGCTTGACCAATCCATAACCAATCCATCAGATATGCAACAGAAGAAGGGAGAGACAGAGGAGACATTATTCTCCAGATTACAACAAAAATGGACTGATTCGGGGTATGACAACACCTCTACTATGCACAACCGCATACAATGTGCAAAAGGAGTTGAGTTAAACCAAGAAAGATGCTCTTATCAAGTGGGGATTGTTGCTTATCAGCCAAGAGAAAACTAAAGAGACAGAAGTCCTCCTATTAAGTGCTACAATTGTGAAAGAGTAAGATATTTTAAACAAGGCTGCCGTGTCCCTTGGAAACAGCAAAACCAAGAGTCACCTCACCAAGTTGTCACCACCACCACCTTTGCCGGCAAACAGTGCATAGGAAGCAGGCAATCCTGAACCTGGTTCTGTGTCAATACTAAATATGCAGTCTTCTGGCCCAACTTCAATGACTATAGAGATTGGTAATCGAGTCCCTTTCCTGATAGATACAAGTTTCTGTAACCATTATACACAGCAAGGAACCCTACCCTGTTTTCAAAACATGGAATTCTGTGTGGGATGGAGAAAAAAAGAAAAAGAGAACAACTATCATCAGAGAAGATGTCTCCTGTGAGTCCCCGGATGTCAGTGGTTATTCTGTGTTGGATCAGTGCTGTATTCATGGTCATGTGGAGGTGAACTGACCACCAGAGATCTGTGATTTTCAATGATCCGACCACTATGTGGTCACTACATGGCAGTATTGTAAGTTATATTGGCACTTCTGTAGTGATACACTTACACTTTACGCATAGACTTGTCTCTGATCATAAAGTAAGTACATGCCTGTCCTTGGCTGTGGATGGATGACTAAACCAGTCCAAGTAAGATTTAAATACACTCTTAACACGCTTATCGGACTGATACTGGAGTGAAACCGCCTCTGTAGATCTTCTGAGAGAAGACTTACAGTATTTGCTAAAATTAAGATTTCACATGCAATATATGCAAGATGGCATGTTGAAACAGCAAGGCAAGAGACCTTGGATGAGGGGGAAATATGTTGCTTGTAATTATGATCCCTGGAATATGTTTGTCTCACCCTTAACCCCAGAAGAAACTAACAGTCTTCTTGAGCTTGTGCCACAAGAATTATGCTCCAGAGGTTCAACAGATGTAGGAAACTTGAATGTCTTGCCAGTTAAGGTGGAATTTAAAGAAGAAGCCCTTCTGCCCAAAAAAACACAATATCCTCGCAAATGGATGCAATTTCCCATGACATTGATTAACTCCTAGCATGGGGGATAATTGTAGATATTATCTCATTGTTCTCAATTAAAAAGAAGAAAAAAGTGCACTGCCAGAATCTGAGGCTACAGTGGGCTCTGCTTGTGTCAGATAATGTAACCACCGTGAGAGAGTTTGGTGGAGTCCAGCCATCGTGACAAGGGCCTGGATGACAACCACGACTCCGACTTTTCTCTCCTCCACCCGCGCCCAGGCCATGTTCTACACTGCTGGAACCCGGTACGGTTTAAAATGGATTTTATCCCCTGGTTTAGTCACAATATCATGTTTTATGACATCAGTACGCCCTGGTAATTCTGAAAATACATTCGTATTTGTTTGCACGAATTCTCTGGTTTCTTGTTATTGGGAATTGACAGGGAGTCTGACACATACTCCTCTGGAGAGGCACTCACAGCAATCAGGGTTTCTCTGCCTTTCCATGGATTACTTGGTTGACGTTGTACAATTGCTCTGGCTTTTGCTTACCGGGCTCACTTTATAATTCACAACTCCAAAATTTTCAATCACTTCATAGTGCCCTTGTCATTGTGCCAGGAACTTTCTTTCTACAGCAGGGACCAATGTTAACACTCGATTGCCCAGGTTGAAGCTCCACACATAGTTACATAGTACGGTTGAAAAAAAGCATGTGTTCATCAAGGTCAATCAAGGGTGGGGAAAAAGTGGGTCGACTTATTATATACTTGGCTTTGAGCCTCCTGTGCCTACTGTAAGTGTTCACTGACTATTGGCATAAATGCAGCAATTATGTCTTGAATTTGTCTTGCATCACACTCCTGTAGGGGCCAGACCTGTTTCCAGGTTTCCTTTGCAGTGTCCAGGAGGCCACGTGGACATCTATCATAAACCAGCTCAAAGACAGAAAAATCTGTTGACGACTGAGGAACTTCCAGGACTGAAAAAAATTAAATAAGGCAACAGACAGTCCCAGTCCTTACCATCCTTACTAACTACCGTCTTTACCATGCAATGCAACATTTTGTTAAATCTTTCCACATGACCGTCAGTTTGGGGGTGATATGCAAACGTAAGCAAATGCTTAATGTTCAGTAATTAACTTAACTCCCTAGAGACCTTTGATATAAAGGGGGTCCCTAGATCAGTAAGGACCTCTTTTGGTATGCCGCTCCTTGGCAATTTCTTTTGAGAAGGTATTCCGCAAAGGAACAGCCTCAGGGTAACACTTGGCATATTCTACCACCCCCCATATCACTGATGGCCCCTGGCAGACTTTACTAATGGGCCTACTAGATTCATTGCGATCCTCAAATGGTACCTCGATGATAGGTAGTGACCTCCAAGGGACTCCTGTACTGTTGCATTGGAGCTATTAGCTGACACTCCAAGCAGGACTTACAGTACCGCTTTATATCATCATGTAACCCTGGCCAAAAAAACTGTTGAATAATGTGCTCCTTTGTCTTTTCACTCCCTAGCTGACCTCCTAATACATGCTTGTGTGTGAGGTCTAAGACAATTCTATGATATGGCTGAGGTACCACCACCTGTTATACAACTCTGTCAACCTGATACAGGAGCTCTTGGTTGACTGCCAGGTGTGGAAACACTTTGTCAGCCCCATTCACAACCTTCACATTTTTGCTGGCTTTCACCAAAGTGGATTATCGGAGCTGTGCAGTCCCAAAATTATCACGTGAGACCTCCAAGTCAGGCATAGCAGAAACCTCTTTCTGTTTCTCAGTCACACCTGCAAGAACAGACAGGGGAAAACGATCACAATATTATGTGGTCACCCCTATTGCCTGAACTGTAGCATCAGGGTCAAACGGTTCAGGGTTAACAGGACATGCATTAACAACACCATCAATACCGACAGTACATGAAATGTTGTTTTGCCACAAATCCCAAAATAGGGCAAAGTCTCTCCCCAGGATCACCGTGTGCCTTCGGGACCTAACCAAGCCCACTTCATGACAGGCAAGTCCATAAGGAGTCTCTAGCTTTACCGGGGTGGTAGGGTTTCTTTGGTGTCCCTATGGATGCACGGGACCCCTTCAACATGTCCAGTGAGTGATGTAGGGTCAAATAGGCTAGCGTGTATCCAAGTGACCAAACTCCGAGTCCAGTAGAGCCGTTACAGGGTAGCCATTCACCTTGATGTGACACAGCTGCTGATCAATCTCTGACACAGTCTCTTCAGAGCACACTGGCTGTGCAAACAACAACCTCTGTCTAGCTGAATCACATTCCATTGGGTCTACGATAAGGGGTCAATGTGCGGCAATATGCCCAGGTCCATAATACCACCAACACACTATGCAGCCCCGGTCGTCTTGAGAATCCATTTGTGAGTTTTCCTCTCCTCCAGATGATTCCCCTCTGGGCCACCTTCCTTTGGGACACTTTTCACCCCACTTAGATATGGGTCAGTCTTACCAGACATCCCAGCCTTCTTACTGCTCCCTGGATTTGAGCGACCAGGAGACATGACTTGTAGTAAGTCCCCAGTAGCTTTGTACCTCTCGACCAGGTTAACGAGGTGTTCATCATCTTTGGGTCGCCTTATCCAACCCAGCGCTGGGTCTCCGGAGGCAAACAACAGATAAACTTATCCAGGACCACCTTTTCCACCATAGAAAGTTGGCTTCTATCAGCAGAGCACTTGTTTCAGCCTGAGCTCACATGGCCTCCTCATGCACCTTTTGCTTGTTTGTCATCATTGGCTGGAGACTAGAGTTTGCCTGGATTAACTACTTCAGCAGTTTGTCCATGTTAGCAGTCTCCGATTGCTGCACCGATGCAGCTTTTACCTAGGACATCGGTTTAACAGCACTTTTTTCACATGCAGTTGCGCTCAGCATCGGTTTTGCAGTTGCTGCAGCAAATGTCCTTTAAACACATGTATGTCTCTTTTAAATCTGTTGCCCGCATCTGAAGCACCATATGTGGAGATTAGCATCAGGTAGGCCAGCAGGGCTTCCACAGACAGACAGTGACACAGGTAAAAGTCTAGGATCAAGGCGCTGCCTGGGTTTATTTAGCAACTGCAAAGAAAACAAAACAAGCCTTAACTTTAAAATAACCGAAAATAAACACCTGCTCGGCTGAGCACTGGTCCTTCACAACATTGGACGTATCCATACGCCCTAGCGAGAAGTGCGTTCCCGCACATTGATGTATGGATACGTCCTGCCGATCGTGTGGGCTTACAAGTGAGTCCCACATAATCGCGACATGGGACCAGCGGTATATTGCTGCTGGCCTCATGCCACATCACCCACGGCCGGAGTGAGCTCCGGCCGCAGGTGATTAACCCCTTATCTCCGACGATCTATTAAGATCGTCGGAGCTAAGTCGCAGGCAGGAGGAGGGAGCTCCTTCTGCCTGCTCCCGTCGCAGTTGCCGCACGATCAGCTGCAGCAACTGTGGCTTTCCAGACGGCCCCGGGAAGTGAAAGTCACTTCCCAGGCTGTCTATGACGTCACCATGCCTGGCAATGCATTGTGGGCATTGCCGGGCAGGGTGACTGACAGTCGCCATGGAAACCAGTACACAGCAATAAGCTGACTGGTCTGTACTGACCTCCTATTGTATGAATGATTTGACGATCGTTCTTACAATTCCCCTCTGGGGAAAAGTGAAAAGAGTGTAAAAAAGAAAAAAAAAAAGGTGAAACACAAACACGAAAAATAAAATAAAAACACTTACACCACCCTTTTTCCCTTTACAAAAGCCAATCGCCCCAAAAAAGATAAATCAAGTACACATATTTGGTATCACTGCGTGTGTAACAACCCACCCTATAAATATGTTCTGTTAATTTACCTGAACAGTGTACGCCGTTAAAAAAAACAATCAAAGAAGTGCGATTTTCCCACAGCACATAAAATGGAATAAAAAGGGATCAAACACGCATATAAACACCAAAGTGGTACGAAATAAAACGTCGGTTCATCCCGCAAAAAAAAATTCCTTATACAGCTCTGTGTACGGAAAAAAAAAAGTTATGGCTATGAGAAGATAGCAATGCATAAATATTGTTTTACACCATAAAAACTTTTTTCTTTTTTTTAAAGCGCTTCAACATAAAAAAAACTATATAAATTGGGTATCACCATATTCGTATCTACCCACAGAATAAAACTAACCTGTCATGGATACTGCACGGTGAGCGCTGTTAAAAATAAAAATAAAAAACACTACCAGGATTTCAGTATTTTCTTCACCCTGCCTTCCAAAAAACAGATTTAAAAGCGATCAAAAAGCCTTGTTCCCCCCAAAATTATAACAATAAAAACGCCACAAAAAACAAGCCCCTACACAGCTCTGTACACACAAAAAAAAGTTATGGACCTTCTGAGTAAAGCTAGCATGTCATTTATACCCCACGATGACCACTGTAAAAAAAAAAAAAAAAAACACTACCAGGATTGCTGTATTTTGTTCAAAACACCTCACAAAATCCTTAATATAATCAAAGCGCTATATGAACCCCATAATGATACCAAAAATAACATCAATTCATACCACAAAAAACAAGCCCCTACAC
Organism: Phyllomedusa bahiana; assembly: GCA_025379985.1. NCBI lineage: Eukaryota > Metazoa > Chordata > Amphibia > Anura > Hylidae > Phyllomedusa > Phyllomedusa bahiana. The sequence continues at coordinate 7,833 of JAODAL010071300.1, forward strand.
AGCTACGCACACAGCAAAATTAAAAAGGTTATGGCTGTCAGAATAGGACAACATAAAAATGCAATTTTTTGTAGACATATTTCTATTGTGTAAAAGTCCTAAAACATAAAAAACTATATACAATTTATATCATTGCAATTGTATCTACCCGCCTAGTAAAGTTATCCTGTCATTTACACTGCACGGCGAACGCTGTAAAATTGAAACCCACAAAACAATGACGGAGCTGTGTTTTTTCCACCCATTTTCATGGTCCAACGCTAAAAAAAAATATGGAACACCTGTGCTCCCAAAATGCACAATACACCCCTAGATAAGATCCATGAGGGGTGTTGAATCCAAAACTTCTGGAAGGTTTAACCTGTTCTGGTGCTTTGGGTGCTTTGCAAATGGGACATGGCACCCACAAAAATCTGCGTTCCAAAAGCCAAATATCACTCCCTTCCTTGTACACCCCGCCATGCTCCCAAACAGCAATTTACACCCCCATGCATTGCCGAACTTGGAAGAAATTGCGTAACAAAATTTGGGGTGCTTTTTTTTCCAGGATTCTTTGTAAAAAGTCAACATTTTCAGCAAAAATTGCAGATTGTTGGAAAAAAAAAAAACCTTCATTTTCACAGCCTAATGCTAAAAAAATTTGTGAAACACCTGTGGGATTGATATATTCACTGCACCCCTGGATGTATTCCTTAAGGAGTGTAGTTTTCAATATGGGATCTTTTTAGAGATGTTTATTAAGTTTTAGCACCTTAGGGTTTCCACAGACCTGAAATGGCACCTAAATGAAATCATAATGAAAATGAGACCAGACTCTGGTAGGTGCTTCTCCTACGCTGGGGCTTTGGTTGAGCCAAATAGCTCACTAGAACCACATATGGGATATCTCTGAAAATGGCAGAATCTGGGAAATCAATATTAAGTTTAATTTTCCCTGGTCTCATCTACCGTGTTCTTGTGAATAATGGATAAAAATTGAAAAGTGGCAAAAAAAAGTGAAATTTCACCTCCACTTTGCTTTTGTCAGGGACCGGTCAGGGACATACACACAGACACAGACAAGTGGGCCCTGACTCTGATCCCAGCCCCTGTCCCTGCCTTTTGGGGAACCGGACTCCTTAAAAGGCCGGCCGCAACCGGAAGACTGATAGCTGCACTGATATAGGTGCGACACAGACAGGACAAAAAGACACAGAACAATAAGCGTAGTCGGACGGTCCAAAGTCAGCAACAGTATGGGCAGCGAGGTACAGAGACGTGAGACAAAGAGGGTAACCGGGGGCGGTCCAAAGTCGGCAACAGTACGAGCAGCGCAGCACAGAGACGTGAGACAAAAGAGGATAACCGGGGTCCAAAGCGAAAGGTCAGGAGAGCACAGAAACCACAGAAGAACATACGGCGATCTACAGGGGAATAACCTATAGCAGGCAAAGAGGGAAAGAAGTGGTGGCTATAAATAGGGAAGGGGAGGAAACAGAGCGGTGGTGATAGGGAGCAGAATCTGTCAATCACCGAGAGAATAGATTAACCCAGAGAGTGCTGTAAAGTTCCTGGCCACGGGCGTTGGCCAGGATTCAATTAAGGTCCAAGGTAGAGGACAGTGTTCACACAGGGTAAAGCAAAGCAGTTATGGTCGCAGTGGCCGTCGCCGACGACCAGAGCCAGATGACACGAAAGTGACAGCTTTAATTCTTGTGAAAACACCTAATGGGTTAATAAACTTCCTAAATACTGTTTTGAATACTTTAAGGGGTGTAGTTTCTTAGATGGAGTCATTTATGGGGGTATCTAATGTACAGGCCAATCAAAGCCACATCAGAACTGTACCGGTCCCTAAACAGACAAATTTTCTTGAAAATGTGAAAATTATTACTAGATTTCTAAGCCCCCTAATGTCATAAGAAAAATAAATTTAAAAACTGATGCCAACCTACAGTAGATATATGGTAGATGCTAGTTATAAACTATTTTGAGTGGAATAACTATCTGTCTTGCACAAAGAAATTAAAATTTTTCACTCGTGCCACTGCGGCCCCTCCGGCGTCCGGGAACTGTAGCGCCACGGCCCGTGTCCCTGCCTGCGCTCGGCGTCCCTTACCTGACCACGCTCCCGCGTCCCCGCGACTTCCCTGCCGGCCGGTGCGCGCGTCCCCGCGCCTTAGGCGCGCGCGCGCCGGCTCTCTCAGATGTAAAGGGCCAGTGCGCCGATTATTGGGTAAGGCTGGTCGCTGACTCTATATAAGTTCCTTCCTTCCGGTACGCCCCCTCCGTATCTTTAGTGCCCTACAGCCTTTAGAGAAAGCGTTTCTTGCATCGAGTCCTGTTTACCGTGTACCGAACCGTTACGCACCCGTTTCTCGACCACGAACCTCTGCCGCCTGTCCTGACCTCCTGCCTGTCCCCGACTACGCCTACGTCTCACGATTTTGTACTACGCACTGCCTTGGCTGCCACCGCAAGCAAGTCACGCCAGTGGCGGGCTCTGGTGAAAACCGGGTTCTACTTAGACTCCGCTCCCTGGTACGGCTTACACCATCGCTTGCGGTGGTCCAGCGGATCCACTACCAGCATCCGTGACATAAACAAACTTTTTGGACCAAAATTTCTTACTATCTTAAAGCACAATGTGTCACGAGAAAACAATCTCTGAATCACATGGATAAAAGTGTCAAAAAGTTATTCTCACATAAAGTGACACATTCCAGATTTCAAAAATGGGGATCTGTCAGAGAGGCCAAAACTGGCTCCGGCGGTAAGGGGTTAAACTTAATACAGACTGTCTGTCACTCGCGGTGAGTTCCCTCTCGGCATCAGAGTTACACCATCACCAAACATGGGCCTGCAGACCAAGCCTTTATGGACGTAACAACAGCGTCACCTGGTACGTCAGAGTGACCTCCCACCCATCACTTAGACCACTCCAGTGAAAACTGACCTGGACTAAGCAGGTTGGAGTCACTATACTACAGCGTGTCAGTAACTTAGAGCCACTGACACACAAACTGCCAGTTTCCTTCACCGAGCCCAGGCCTCTCTGTGACACGCATCTGCCCACATACCCCATAAAGCCACAAAGGAGAAAATTATTGGGGAAACATACCTTCCCTCAACAACTCCACCTCCAGGAAATAATTATTTGATCCCTTGCTGATGGTGTAAGTTTGCCCACTGAAAAAGACATGAACAGTCTATACTTTTAATGGTAAGTTAATTTTAACATTGAGAGATGAAATATCAAAAATAAAATACATAAAATTACATTGTATAAATTATATAAATTTATTTGCATTTTGCTGAGGGAAATAAGTATTTGAACCCTTACCAACTATTAATGGTTCTGACTCCTACAGACCAGTTAGACGTTCCTAATCAACTCGTTACCTGCATTAAAGACAGCTGTCTTAAATAGTCACCTTTATAAAAGACTCCTTTCCACAGACTCAATTAATCAGTCAGACTCTAACCTCTACAACAGAGGTTCCCAACCCTAGTCCTCAATGCACACCAACAGGTCATGTTTTTTTGCTTTCCTTAGCATTGCACAGGTGAAGTCATTATTGTCAGTGCATTCTGCACAGGTGATATCATTATTGTCAGTGCATTCTGTGGGAGATCCTGAAAACATGACCTGTTGGTGTGCCTTGAGGACTGGAGTTGGGGAACACTGCTCTACAACATGGGCAAGACCAATGAGCTTTCTAAGGATGTCAGGGACAAGATCGTAGACCTGCACAAAGCTGGAATGGGCTACAATGGTTACAAGTAAGACGCTGGATGAAAAGGACAATTAGATGGTAAAAACCTGCACATTAAATTGATACCTGTTCACACCAATATGCAGAAAATCCACAGTGTAACACATGGGGAGATTGCACAAATGCAAAAATACCAATAAGACAACCACTCATATACCTTCTATGCCTGAGGGGATGGTTGCTGGTATTATAATTGCATATAAATAAGGCGATACAAAAGGGTTCCATTGATGCAGGTACGTGTGGTGCACCATGCTGGCTTACAGCCTATTACGCCACTACTATTCAGTTAGGCAGGCTGCCCAGCACTTTTTAGGTGTCCAACACAAAGTATGGAGGTCTGAACAGGCCCTGAAGAGAGAAAACATTAGTGTAGGAACCCACCTGCATTTGAGGTCTCCTTGAAGATCGGGAGGTGGTCTTAAGCAGTTTTGATCAAAAATGTAAACCTTAAAAAAATTTCAGGTATGCTGAATAGCAGAAATGCTTTTTCAAAAATTCCTATGTGCCTTTTGATAGTTTCTTTAGTTGATAGTGTGCTACTGATATTGGATTGTGTACGTATGTTGCTGCCACACCAGTGGGCACCTATGCTCATTTTTTTCAAAAAAGTTTTTGGATGTGCAAAGCCAAATATTGTTTTCTAGTTTATGTAAGGAGGAGTGGCTGCCTCCATTTTGGTTTTCTGCACTCCACCCACCTTAACAGGTATTTAAATCAATGCAGTGTACTCAGTAGCTGGTGCCTTCACTCCCTGAAAATGGAGGTCTGAACAGGCCCTAAGGAGAGGAAACATTAGTGTAGGAACCCATCTGCATTTGAGGTCCCCTTGAAGATCAGGAGGTGGGCTTAAGCAGTTTTGATCAAAAATGTGAACTAAGAACCTCAAAAAATGTTCATGTATCCTAAATAGCAGAAATGCTTTTTCAAAAATTCCTAGTTGATAGTGTGTTACTGATAATGAAATGTTTATGTATATTGCTGCCACACCAGTGTGCACTTATGCTCATTTTTTTCAAAAAAGTTTTTGGATATGCAAAACAAAATATTGTTTTCCAACACAAAATATAGACACCCTCTGGTCCCCAGTACTTGTTCTTAATTGTACAATCTTATCTCTGGTTCTGCAATTCCTAACAACTCCTCCTATTCACCAACAAAGGAAAGGCACTAGAATGTTCTATGATATCTTGCTGACAATACACAATATACACTGAGTAATATAGTTTTGAAAAATTACTGGATTTCCGTAAAAGACAATCTCACAAGTTTCTTTCTTCCTGGGCTCCTTGGCACAACATTATGCCCAATTTAATTTAATGTAAGATACATTGCAGAACACATCCTTCTCCTTCCTTCCCCAGCTTTCCTTCTTCCCCCCACTTTATAGTTCAGACTTTACTGTTACTATGTACTGTTATTTATAAACGGCTTAATACTAGACACCCAAGGTGATTGAATCATAGCCTCATGAGTTTAAATATTTATCTTACTATATTTACACCTGTATTCTCAAACACAGATATAAGCGACTTGATCTTCATCTTCATTGTCTAGCTTTTTATAGTCTATTGAATAGTGACCATTATCCTGCTTAGATTTATTACTACATACTTAGCCCCTTCAAAAATTCCTTATGTCAAGGCCTGCTTACTATGGCCAATTAGATTTTATCCAGATATGTTTACTATCTGTATTATCATCTTTGTACCTTATCTCATGTATTGGTCACTCCTGTTTATATTATACTTCCTGACTTACTAATAAACTAAAATGGGACTTGCCTCTGAACGCTTGGCCCAGGCATTCTGAGGTAGTGTGCCTTGGCTTGCCAGGCCAATACAGCTGCTACGGTGGTAGTTACGCCACTGTTTGGATGATCTCCTTTTGTTAAAAAAGCCGCAAGATGTTAAGATGATGACAGAGTGACAGATTTTGTGTCACAGCAATCAGCTGAAAGCTTTGGCGCAACCCATCAGAAGCCTTTCTGGTTGGTTCATTAGAGCAAGTGATCTTATTTAGAGGCACTCTGGCTAGAAGATGTGAATGAAAGTGTAGTGGTCAAACATCCTAGGAGGACTAAATGTATAAGTGAAAAAATAGTTTTAAAAGCATAAAAAATAATAAAAAAATATTAAAAGTTCTTATCACCCCCCCTTTTGCCATTTAACAAATAAAAAATAAAAATTTTATACATAATTAGTATCACCGCATCAGTAAAATTTCGATCTATTAAAATATAGCTTAATTTATCTCGTATGCTGAACACTGTAGAAGAAAAAAGGTTCCAAGAGTCAAAACTTTGGGCCACATGTATGAAACTGTTTAGGTCTAAAACTCACTCTTTTGCCTATAGTAACCTATATGCAAATAAGTGAATTTTAAACCTAAACAGGTTGATACATGTGGCCCTCTGATTTTTTGGTCCTTTTACATCCCCAAAAATTTGGAAAAGAAGTGATCAAAAAGTCACATATATGAAAAATGCTATCAAATTTGCAATTTAGCCTGCAAAAAATGTACCCTCACACAGGTCCAAAGATTTAAAAAACAAAAAAGTTATTGGTCGCTGAAAACGGCCCTTCAGTACAAATTTGAGAATGTTTTTATTTTTTTTAAAGTACAAAACATAACAAAACCCTACATATTTGGTATCACCATAATGAAACCAACCTACAGAATACAGATAATACATCAAGTTTACCGAAGAGTGAACAACGTAAAAACAAAACCTTCACAAACATGGCACAAGTACATTTTTTTTCACATTTCATCCCACTCCAGTTTTTTTTTTCAGTTTCCAAATATATTATATAGTATGTTCAATGGCACAATTAAAAAGATCATCTTACTCCCCTCCCCCCATATAGCCCTTGTTGTGGATGGGAACAAAGGTTTTTAAAATTTTGTTGTCCCCCTTTGGGCTTTTTTTAATGTATAGTTATTTTATACCTCACTATACATATTTTATATACAAAAGGGACATACTTATATATTTTCACATGTAAAAGTTATGTTACTTTTTTTTAAATGTGTTAAACAAAAAGGCTGCCCTTAATAGTTTTTTTTAGATTGTTGAAATCCAAAAATGGCGCTAGTCAAAGTTCACCCTGGTTTTTGACATTCCTGAAGCGTGAGGAGTGGGCCCCTAGATAAGGACTGCCAAAAAACCCCACAGACAGTACATTTGATGCCTTCTATCTACTCATTTTCAAAAAAGGTATAAAAAAACCACCATTTTGTGAATAAAAAAAAAGCACTTTCATAGCAGAAGGAAAGTTGTGATGTGTTTTCTCGTGCACCCCTTTTGATTTTTAAATAATTTGGCCCCCCCCAAGGACAATAGCCCTTTTGGAGGCTACTTTCTATTACAGATGTGCCTTTTCAACTGGGCTGGCTTATATTGATTTATTAACCCAAATGAATGGTGAAGCTTCACTGCGGACGCAGATGAGAGAAAAAGGGGCCCCTCGCTCTTTTGAATATCTGTCCGGTAAGTAAAGTTTCATCTTTGCTTGTCCGGGGGAATTGTTTGTCTATGGGAGTGTACTATGTTTCATGGTTAATTTTAGATCACGCGACAGGAAATGAGTCGGCCCATGCTATTGAACCCAGACATGTCAAATTTTAAATCCTTTTTTGGGGTATTTTCTGTTTTTTTTGTTTGAATGTTTTTGAAATGATTTAAAGCAAAATGGGAAGCAAAGGGGTTATCAGCGAAAATCACCGGACCAAAGCCCTAGAGGCGCCATGATTTTATTAAAACCCCTGGGGAAAAATAACACGGGAATTCTGAGCTGCTCGCGGTAGGAACTGTTTAGCTGGCTTGGGGAGAAAAAGCATTTTTTAAAAATGAGAAATTTATTTTATGGTGGAAACATGAATTTAGGGTTTTCCCTTGGGTAGGGAAGGGTGAACAGCTGCCCGAAAAGTTTTTTAAATATTTTGATAAAAGTCTGTCCCTTTAGTTGTTGGGTTTTTCAGATAGA